>OMLM01001986.1:80391-90643 GCA_900302695.1 Helostoma temminkii | reverse complement strand
ACTTGTCCTGGTTTATCTTATAAATATGTTATCATTACATTTTTTATCTTACAAAATTAGATTACTATATTATTAAATAATACTTCTAACAAACTATATGCAATGCAATACTGAAAACCCATAAGCAGCTTTATATGAATATATATATAATATATATAATAAAATATATTGGAATAAAATTGATATGGAATTGAAATGGTTATACATAAACTTTTATGAGCAAACACACCTGCAAATGAATTACTTTTGCACTCTATTAAATCCTTGCCCCCTGTGAAAACAGAATAATCCATTAGAAAATAGGTTTACAATTTAAAAACAATTTAACAACTAAATGTAATTTGATTCTGGGGAGAAAAGAGGGTCTAATTTAGAGATTGCTGCATATTGTGCAGATGTCAGGTACAAGCTGGTGGATGCCCCAAATGGTTTGCTGCCAACTTCATAGAACAGTTTCCTCTGATCTATAGCAGTTAGTCTAGAACACACTAGAATGTTAAGCAAATGTGTTCTTCCTCTGTAGAAACATAACACGTTCATCTGTTGCATATGTAAAATGTGGCAAATTTATGGCAAATTAGATTAGTCTTTGACAGCACACTGGTTATTTAATCAGGCAGATACAGAAATCCAACTGGTAAATATAAGTGAAGTGTAGTTGCATTTTACATCAACTACAGATGTAGATTCTACATTTAACTTTTAAATAAAAGCTAAATACATATGCATCTACAGTATGTCAAAACACAATTTATGCTGTGTATAATTTTAACTAACATTATTTGATTAACGGTGTCATTATCAGACTACTAACGAGCCAGCAGAACAGTATGTGAACATCAGGGCAGCCAGCAGGACACATAACAATCAGTCTTTGATGACATCAGACATCTGTGTGTGCTAATGCAAAGTTTTCTCATTATAAACACAGTCGTCTTTTCATCACTGAGAAATACAAACAATTGTTTGATTGTTATTGGACTCCTACAGGTTGCACATGCTGTGCAAGCTGCAACACTTTGAATGCATTCTATAGTGCTATTAAGGTTACGTGCTAAATCATTCCCATAGAAACTAATTTTTACTGTTAAATAAAATCCAGTTAAAATCTGAATCAGTGTCAAACATGAGCTATGTTTTGACAGGTATGTGTGGAGTGTGACTTCATGAATTGATCAAGCCTTTCATCCTTATTACCCCATCCTTTCTTCCTGAGAACTGCTTAAATAGTCTTAGCTACATGTGAACGTTTATCAAAACTAAGACATATCCCCAGTGCGCTGCTAGTGCCCCCAGCAAAACTTTCTAAACCTCCCATCTTGTTATTTACCTGAGACCTTATATCCAGAAATCCATCAGCTAAAAACATGTGCTTTATATCACTGTATTATGAGTTAAGTTTAGTATAGTAAAATTAAAGAATCAATATATAATAGCAAAAATGTATATAAGACGGCTGTGGATACAAAATAGTTTTTCATTCCCTTGTGTGAAATGTGCCTACTCATATACAGCTACAGTATAGCAGCATTCAGGAATATGTATCTACACAAACAAACAAGCACATAGTGAAACTACAGCACTGAATAAGTTGGCCTGGGGTTACAATATAATGAGATCGTACAGTATGGGGGGATTCATGCTGTACATCATTTATCTCCATGAATTCATCGCAGCTCTTTTATTAAACAGAAAAAATATCACATATCCATTCAACATGGAGGTATTACCCATTTTTTACTGATTCATAAATCATATTTCAGTTCTTTTTTGTGCCAAAAGCTGAGCCAGACACACAGCCACTGGGGTGCACAGCAGCAAAATTCCCCATACCTTCATTTAGCAATTCTTCTACTTGAAAAATGAATCATTTAATAATAGGAACATGATCATATTTCTCTAGATACTATATATTATTTGTCACTGGGGTTCTAAAACAAAACCATGTATATTCAGTACAAATAGCGGCATCTTCCCACTGTGAACAATATCACACCTTGCTGATAGAAATAAATGACTTATGGTTATTTGTCTTTGTATGGTTGAACCTGATTGCTGCAAGCTAGGACTCCAGTGGAGAGGGAGGGTCATTTAGGAATGAAAATAAGATACCCAATGGAGTGTTTTAATGGAAAGAAAATGTCAATTTTACGAGTGAGTGTATTCCATTGGAAAGGTGTGATTATGCAGGGAGAAGTAAGATTAGACACTGACTGTAAACTGTATAGGTACTTGTATGCTATCATGACTATATATGAGCGTGCATGTGGCTGAGCTTCTGACTGTGCTGTGTGTACCGTATATTCATTCAAGCATGAAGTGTGCAAGTACACAATCCCAGGCAGTGTGCTTAGTGCATCCCTCACAAGGTCACCTATCCGTACAGTTACTCTGGGCAGATTTACACCAGCGTTCAATATGCATATTTCTTGATGATGCTGCAGTGTGCACTGTGTGTGGTGGTAGTGTAGCAGCCACAGTCATCTTATCCTATTTGTCATTTCACAGTCCAGTCATGTGAATCCCATGTGAAGTAAAGAAAATTTAACATGTACACAATATGACCCAGATTTTTTTTTTCATTTGCAGTAACTACTTTTGGACCAGTTTATATCCTATTTGCATTCATGCATGACATTTTACAGGCAGTGTCGCTTGCACTTGAGTGCCACAGTTATTATTAATAATACCCCAAAGTCAATAACTTTTTCAGTATCAATTAAAACAAATGAGTAACATTAAAAATGTGCTTTGACATTTGAAGCATTTTTAAATGAAAACAATGAACATGAGACACACATGAAATGTGCAAGGACATTTACAGCATTCTTCAAATATGGTTGCATCCTCTCTCCAATGTCACTTACAGTAATACTGTAGCCATATGTAATATGATATGAACAAGACAGAAAAAAAATGTCCTCAGAGATCTTCCTCTAGAAGGGTTGGAGAATTACTGAGTAGCATGTCTCTTCATTTCTATGTAACCAGAAATAGTAAGTCATTAAGAGAATGGCAGGTGATGGGCAGATTAGCAAGGCTCAGCAGAGACAAAACGTAATGAAGACAGTTCAACCGTACAGGATCCCTTCTTGTCCTGCTCACCCAGCTTATTGCCTTCCTCCCTGGTTTTCCTTATCTTACATAGCTTCAAACCACCTTCTTTTTATACTCGTCCAGCTTTCAAGTTAAAAAGCAACTTGGGGACACAGTGTAATGTGAGGTTTGGTTTCTCGGAACGTAGCCTTCTCAGTATGGCTTGAAAACAGAAATGAGAACACTGCTCCCATGACAAGGTAAAGGAATTATAGAAATAATGAGAGCTCCATATGCTGTGATGACTTTAATTAATTTGTAAAAAAAAAATGGTTTTATTGCAACGCTAAAATAGTGGAAACATCCAAGGGTGACACCTAATACACTCAATGATGATTTCTCTATCTTATATCTTCACAGGGTTGCAATGCTAATGCAAAGCTAGTAGTCTATATATAGAGATGCAGTCATTGCAAATTAATTTAAAGATTGTCTCTGTTTATTTTTAATGAAGCTGGGATGCAGATATACACTAATCTCACACAGGCCCTTACTAACATGTAAATGATAAAACATTTCATGATTTGGACACTTTTAGGCAGAAAGTGAAAAAAACAATCCTTTATTTGTCTGAAAATTAAGTAATCCACAATCAATTAATTAGGTACAAGGATGTCATGTGACTTTTATCTTACAATTAGAAGTTATAAGAAGCCTACAATTATCATTGTTCAGTCACAGTGCTCCATGATAATTAATTGTGCTTTCTCTCGGTTTTGTATTTGCACTGCTTAGTTGGTGACTTGTATTTTCTCTGTGATGAGCTCACTTTTGTTTCCCATGTTGACTGCTGAATGTTCTAAACTCATTATATTTAAGTTGCTATAAATTGTCAAGTTATTTTAATTGGTGCTTCATTTAAGGCAGCCACATTGGAGAAGTCAACCATACAAGTAAATAGGTTCAAAACACATAGACAGTGCTGACAGGTTGTAAGTAAAATACAAAATAAACTACTTCTAGTATTTTATTCGCCACACATGACTAATTAGAGCAGGCTGCTCTCAATCCAATAAAGCGAGAAACATTAATATTATAAATGTAGGATAGACAGCTTGTAAAATAAAGTGTAGTCAGCATGTGAATATTAACAGTAACTGACCAAGACAAGCCCATATACAGGTCAAGAAAGTGATACAACCACTGTCATTGCCTTGTATGTATGTCAGCAGGATACATTTTGCACAAACAGAAGAAGCTTTCTTTTTTCTTCTTCTTCTTTTTTTTACTTGGATCCTTGGGAATAATGCACGTTGACAACAGAAAATACAGAAACAGATGAAACCTAAAATCTCATGTGCATCATCTCTTATTTACTTGGTTGATGATTTTCTTGATGACAGATGACAATTAGAGCGGATGTTCCAGAACCATGGTTTCTGAATGTGGGCTGTGATATAGTGTGAACCCAATGGGATTTCACTTCTGTGTTCTGCTTAATAATCCAAATCCTCTAAGTCCCCCTCGGCCCACTTTAGTTCTTTGATTGCTCCTTGTATTTTTACTATGTTATATTCCATTTTCATTATGTGGTGCACAGCACTCTACCCTGCAGAGAATGAACAGGAAGAGCCTAACAAGTCCTCCATACAGCACTCCTAAAGTCAATCAGATTACAAGGGTCAGGCTCTAATCCAAAAAGCTGGATGTGTCTTTTTGGAGAAACATTTCTTGGAGAGAATGTGCTGTATTGTAAACTGGCTTTGGCAAGCTTCGCTCATGTTTATGCATATCCATTAGTAAAATTGTAAATATGCCTCAGCTAGTTCATTCATTTGTCACCTGGGAAGTTGTCCGTAGGCGACAGAGGACAGATATTCACTTTGCTCAGTCACCATGGATCATGCAGCACAACCTTTGAAGGAAGTAATTCATTCAGTGATACGCACAACAAAAAGAGAGGAAAAAGAGCACTGTCAGCAGCCATCAAGATGGTGGAGTGTGATAGGCAAGTCTAGCTCTGTAATCAGTCTGCACATTCATTTTATGCGAGGCCAGGAAGTGCATGACAAAGTCTATTACTTGACTCAAAGCAAATAGAGAGAGGAATATATGCCTGGGATGTGTGAAACAGTTAGATAAAATGTCAACAAAGTTATTGTATATATCTCACAAAGAAAGGTTAAAAAAAGTTAGCGGTTAAGACATAATTACCGGTTTTACCAAAGCCAGAAAAATATATTGGTTTTATTGTGTTTCAAGTACAATTGACGTGACTTAGACACACACATTGGCTGAGTGCTGTGTAAGTTAATGTTTATTAACATCAAATATTATTTTTATTGATTATTATTATTTACACACCATTGGAATCATCACATGTTTATTGATATATAAAAAAACATATATGTTTAATTATCTATTTAATATTATGATTAACACTATAAAGCATGCATTTAATGTTACACATAAAGTGATGGTTATGGAAATTAATTTTAAATTTCAGATTAGCTGTATTTTTGTCTTATATAGGAAACACAGTATTTCTGCAATACAAATGCCATGCAATAAAAAAAAGAAATCCTTGGAAATTTCATTTTTACTAACTATTCATATTTTGTTTTCCTTAATATCCTATTCTGTCATATTGAGTGCACTCTTCTTCCAAGATGTAAACATGTTACAGTTGATCACTTACAGCTTATAGTCTGTAACATTAGTGTGTGTGTTAAAGAAAAGCATATCAGTCAGGGTAAATATTATTAAAGAGTATAGTACAGAAGCATTAAACTAATATTTAAATTAGAACATCACACCAATTATGAAACTATTATAGTAGCTATGCTTCTGTCATTCCATAGTGAATGTGTTTCTCATTATTCAACTTTTAACTAAGCTTTTCACTGAAAGTGATTAAAGATACATACAACTGTGACATTTCAGCACTATCATTTGGCTGAAAATTCTTATTGAGTAACACATTTACTGAACGCTAGTAAGATCGTATAGTTCTCCTACAGAGTCTGTCACTGTCTGTCTCCTCCTGATTTTCAATTTTTTGCACCCAAGCGCCTGATGCCCTGGGTAAGATATACATCTGTCTAATTTCTTGCTTGTCAGCACACCATCTGGTTCAGTATCAACATTAAAGACAGGAAAAATGGCATCACACTGTCAATCACAGATACACACTCACATAAACACACGTTAGTGTGCTAAAACTATAGACGGTGGACATCTTACAGACATTTATTTTTATTTAATAAATTTCAAGTACGAGCTATATGTGGTGTTTAAGTAAAAAGTAAATGGGCCTAAAATTGGCAAAAAAGGTTAAAAGTTGATTCTACACAGTGATGTTAACTTATGTTTTCCATGCACAGTTATCTTTGTGTTTAATTTCCTTCCTACGTATGGGACTTTCTAATCTGAGGTGGTTATAATGAATATTTTTTTTATGTTAACAATTGATCAAATTAGTATTTGTATATATGAAATACAGTGGCCCAGAGAGCTTTGTTCACCACAACAGAAGAAAACAGATAAATTGACAAAACCAAAAAAAATGTAAAACATACTGTATGTACGCCAAGTTGCATTCACATATGAAAAACATAAAAATAAACTATTAAAAATACTCCATAGTGGAGCAAATACATGAAGTACAGCCAAACAACAGCAACATATTTCCCTGATGCATTATAGGAAATCAGAAACTTAACATTTGCCATGTGGCCAGAGACACGACTCCAAATGAATGATAATGTGTTGATAGGCAAAGAGAATTAGCAAGTGCTTTTATCTCCCATGACTCCACCATCTTACAGACACATGCCGGTCACATTCATGAGCTACTGGTGAAGTAGACACTGTCATACTGACTGATTTATTTTCTAATGTCAGACATTGTATTGTTTGATTATTGTCTTCATTTTCTGGCATGTTAAAATTATAGGCTTTTATAGACCTTGTATAGTTAAGATAGAAAGTGGTGATTTTTTCCCACTTAATCTCTTTCAACTATCTTACTGTATACTGCTACTTGGAACTTTGTAAAAGTACTATTAAAAACAACTCAGAGAACTTAATGAGAGCTGAAGAGAAGAGAGACTTTATGCTTTTGTTTATTTTCAAGAGCAACTTCTTCAACATCATTAACGTGGAGGTTCTATATTTTAAAGCAGCCTCTTTACATCTGAATAGCACCATTGTTACTTCTTACAGTGGTTCGGCAATAGGTATGTTTTGAATAGAACAAGGGCATAGTTCAAGAATGGCCAGCAACATTTCTCTAAAGAAAATACATCCTTGAAACAAGTTAGGCATGTACTAGCTGTTAGAGTAAAGATGTAGCTTGTAAAACAGTGATTTAAAAAAACAGTTTTCTTCTTTTGTCCACTGATTCATAGGGAAAATATTAAAAAAGGTTATGTAGAAACCCATCTCAGGACATTTTGTCACTACACAGTTTTTGTTTGCCTTTGAGCAATGGGGTGTTAAATAGATATAAACTGTGATTAGGAAATTTGTAAGTCTAAGTCAAACCAAAAAGAGAACTGCGTAGCAACTTATGTTATCTACTGACAGTGGTGATAAACATTAAAAGCTGGCGTTGTCAACTGACTATTGGATCTTGTTACACATCTGGACAGACTATACAATGGAATACTACAGCCTTTGAAGACTGAAACACACGTAGGCGAGGACTTTCAGACATCAGGACCCACATACACACATACACACACCCATTTACACTCATGCCACAAATGGATTTGCTCCCGTCTCAAATGCGTCTTTCATTTGAGTCCTAATTCTCTTGCAGGTGACAGAGACACGGACGGGGCCACTGGGATGCAGTAGCTATGACAATCTGGACTCAGTGAGCTCAATCCTCCTGCAGAGCCCAGAGAGCAAGCTTCATCTGCAAGGTAAACACACCCAGCATATTCCATATGCTGCTGCATGATGCTGGACATCACAGGGCAGGGCAAACTCCATTTTGGCCTTTAAAATTAAAGTCATGTATGGAATCCTCAAACAAAACACTTTGTGTATCTACGGGAATTGAATGTCAGTGCATTTTTAACTGGGTCTCTCACTGGGATGGATCTGCTCCCCATCTCCCTCTGGGGATTGTGATTCCATTCTCTGACATTGTGTTCTTAAGTCTCTCTTAAAGCTTTGATCAAAGGCAGGCCTAAATTCAAACTAGCTGAGTGAACTGTGCAGGCAGTTTAGACATGACATGAGAAATAATCACTCTACCAGCAAACACAGTGTATGGTAACATAATTTTCTTATTTCACAGTGACACCAGGTGGTAAACAGTGTTTGCAATGTAAGACTGACAGAGGTTCTCATGAGGTCAGACTCAAAGAAGAGTTCCAGCTAGAGCTGTATTGAACTTTACCCGTGAAATTGCAGCACATTTTTCCTTCTATGTACGATGAAGCTATGGCATGAGAGACTCAGGATATGTATTAGTATATTTGTCTACAACAAGCAAACATTTATTTGATCTTGGAAAAAAATATTCTCAATTATATTTGAAATCAGTCCAGCCATTGACATTTTCTTAGCACATTTCATACCACTCAGCCTGTTTACACTATTTAGAACATCATTATAAAATAGGGCAATTGCAAACAAGAAGCGCAGTATTGTCATCAGTATTAGAGCCAAACTGATTTATGTATAGTCATCAGAACGGATATCAAAAATGCATAAGTCTATTAAATGTAAATTTATAAATAAGTAACTTTCATTGGGGCTGTAAATGAAATTTAATCTACTAGAGTTTCACTCACAGATCATTCATCATTGGATGTAAATAGCAGCTGTTATCCATTAGTGGATATGTTAAAAATAGTTCTGTCTTAAACACTGACACAAGTAATAATTAGCCAAAGAGAAGGAACCGCTTGGAGTGACAGTCACCCGCAGGCATAGACTGATGAAAGAATGTGCAAATGTGGTCAAGTGTTTGAATATGTGATTGGTTCTTTGATTTATTCAAGTTTACACAGGTTATTAAAAGCAGTTTGAGAATCACAGAGGCTTATGTTCAGTCCAACCCCCACTACCCCCTTCTCTTTTCCATCTGAAGGGATCATTACTCGTCCTCCAAAATCAGAGAACTAAGTGGTTTGTCAAAGACACACTTTTAAATATTCCACTGCCACTTAGTCAAAGGACTCTATAGGTTTTGAGAAAAGCCTTATTGTCATGCACCAAACGTAATAGCTTGGTTCTTTGAAGAACGTTTCGTCACCCAACTGATAGATGACAGGCCTGGAAAAGATTCTTTCTTTTGGCTTGATAATAACCCCACATGAATAGAAAAGCTTTTCCAACTGGTTTCTGGCTCAGAGGTTTGCATTAGGCCAAATTATTTTGTTTGTGTTTTTGTGTATTTCTGTGTGTGTATGTGTGTGTGATTACATATCTTGTGTGTAGGCGAAGTCTGAGGGGAATGCTGAGAGTTCTCCTGAAAATATGTTCTTTTAAGAGCAATTATCCTTTCTGCCTTTAATTAGAAAGACAGCTGATGGTGTAACATCTTCAACAATCATAGTGCTCCTCATAGTGCTCTTCAAAGTAATGGCACTTTACACAGCCCATGAAGAGGCATGTAGTCAATGGAGAGCTTTTACTGCCTATGCTGCTGCAATATATTTATAATATGATTCAATCATTTAATTCACCTTACAGTTTTAACGAACACAAGTGTACAATAACCATAACAATTAGTCTTCTTTTATCTTATAGCGAATCATTTCTTATAGATCAAGCCAGCATGTGCATGTATAAATAATTTGGCCTCCTGGGCATATACAGTTGTCATAGGTTAACCTTTCATTCATTAGGATCAGAAGCCCAGAATCCCATGTTGGCAAGATAATGCATTGGATTTTTTTCTATTGTTCCCACGGAGCTCAGTCAGCATTAGTTTATGTGATATTTCTGTCCATTGTTAAAGCATTGTTTATAATTATTGATCATTGGGGCTCTTTTTTTGTGCTGTGCAGTTACATTAGGATACAGGAGGATATGTCAATGAGCCTTTTTCCTCTGTGTCAAACACAATTAGATCACAGAGAAAGAAAGAAATGATCTTTATTTTGATATGGTTCTCATTATTCTATCTAAGAACATGTGAAAATACAAAATGGTATGAAAGCTTTTAGTCATGAAACTCTGGTGGTTGTATGCATGG
>OMLM01001986.1:69354-80371 GCA_900302695.1 Helostoma temminkii | reverse complement strand
GGTTGTATGCGTGGTGTCATGGAAGTTAACAAAACAAAAATCTTGAAATTGATACATTTCAAGTCATTTTGATCCATGTTGCTTTGTGAGCAAGCAAAATGTTTGATTATGCCCTGTGATGGACTGGCGACCTGTCCAGGATGGACCCTGCCTCTCGTCCGTATGACAGCTGGAATAGGCTCCAGCACACCCGTGACCCCTACGGGGGCTAAGCAATATAGAAAATGGATGGATGGATGTTGATTATCAATGTATAAATCATACCCCTGCATGACTCAATGATTGGCTGGTGGAGCATTTCTACACAGTGCTGCAGTGTTAACACATATTTTTTTGCTGTTCAGGTTGGTCACTAGGATATCAGTGTTATGAAGTGGTTGCTGTGGTGGTTTGGATATTTTGCCATGTACAGTATAGGAAGATGGATGTTGGAGGTTTTGAGGTTTTTGACATTTCCAGATACTTGTTAGGCAGCTACTATAGGCATGTGTGTCCAGCAGTATTATGTGGTTTATATAGGTGGGCCAGTTTAGGACTGGTTGCTATGGTGTTCTGGGTGATAGTCAGGATGTACAAGTTGTCCGGTATTGAATTGAGAAGCTAGAAAGTGTTTTGGGTTTAGGATATACTACATGCTGTACAATAGGCCATCAGTAACAGTCAACAACAGCAGTTGTTTTGCAGAAGTAATTGCTGTAGTTAGTGAGAGTGTAACAAGCATACGAGCTATGGGTCAAACCTAAAATAATGCCTCCAGAATATCATTTTACTATGTTTCATTCAAAGTTGTACAGGGCATCTCTTTAGCCTTCATCATGTGTGTTTTCCTGTAAGATGAGTAGAGACTGGTAAGTCATTTAATAACAGGCCTGTCAGGGCCCCAAGTTGAGAAGAACACTGCTTAAAAAAAATAAGAGCTGATGTGATTGGCCATGACTGATGCTAGCCCCCAACCAACCCCTTAACAAACTCAGTGCTAATGTATGTGCGATAATGGATTCTTCTGATACCACACTACCTTCAAGTGTGACAGGTATTCTGCTGAAACACCACCAGGGGTTCTGATGCACACTGCATAATAAACTCTTGGAACCAAAGGGTCCCAAGCTACAAATGAAAGAGAAGTGGAGTGGTTGAAAGAGAATTGAATTAGCTAAAGGAAGTACCAATTGTTTGATTAGTTAAATATGTACAACCCACAAAAGAGAGGTATAAAGCATCATCTCAGTAGCATGTATTCATGTGGGACCACTGGACATGCAAAAACTCTAAGTTAATGGTTGAGTCATTTGGAACAACTTCTTAAACTCATTGTGGTTCCCAAAGCAGCATGATCACCCTTCATTCACACAAAATACAATTATATTCCCTGACAGATTTATTGAGCCCCTTGAATGGTCTTTGCAGTCAGTGTCCAGAAAAATAACAGCTTTGACAGCATTGTCCTATTATTTGACAATATACCACAAACGGACTTCACAAAATATCCCAAGAGGAACGAGACACTGACTGCGTCCTGGACTGCTCTAGAATACAGTACTTAATCTCAGCACATCTAATAAACACCAAAAATGCGTCTCATTTTCAAATGCCCATTGACCAGACAAATAGTTAAAATGCATAGTTTTGGCATTTAAACTGTTGAAATTGTCAAATCTGCCCAATGTGGAAGATTATAAGCAATGGCAGCATTTTCTAAGAGTAAAATATGCACATCGTGCAACACTTTACCTACGATCTAAGATATTTTTTTTACAGAACATAGCTTTGTGAACAGAAGGAAAATCATTAACTGCACTGTAGGTGGATCCCAAGAAAGATAAGAGAGATTGAACACCCTGAATGTGTCTTTACAAAGCTATTACAGAGTTTTCCAGTCAGTGATCTACCTGTTTACTCTGTCCCCACGTACCTGATTTATTTAATGATGTGCACAGATGACTTCTGACACAGAGGGACAGAAATAAATACCTATGTTGAGTGATACATACACACCTCCAAGCAACACAAATAACAAAGATACATTTTTAATTATTTCTGTAAATTTGCTCAGCAGGTGAGTCATGTGAATTTCAAAGTGATATTGAAGGTATGCTTGGTATTTAGATGGAAATGCATTATGCCTGTGGTAGATGGAGTCTGTATACTCTATGTTCAGTTTCATTGCTGTGAGCTGACTTCAGTCACTTGTACTAATTTGTGAAAGTTCTGCGTTTTAAACTGAGTAAACCATGTAAAAGACTTATTTTCAGAAGGCTTGCACAAACGTTTTAGTCTTAAGTCCTAAGAACCCGTCTCTGCCAGTCGCTTTCATACATTTAATATTTATGACCAGTTGTGACATCACAGACCTACAATAACTTCAGCTTTACCTGAAGTTAGCTTTGTATTATTACATTTTTCTACGTAGGCTGTATAATCCCAGTAGACCGTGCCTCTCCATCTAGGATCTCATCCAAAAAAAAAACCCTTTTTTCAAATGTAACTGTTCATGTAGTACAAGCAGCTTGTTTGACACAAAAGCAAGCAAGATCCCCATTCAAGTGGAATTTGTGACTTTGTCTGCTTCAAGAACACACAGTAACATCCAGTAGTTGCTGCCCAGTTGTTAAGTGCGTCGCCCACATGGTACACAGTCTTTAGGTGTGTGCTGCTCTCACGCTGTCAAAGACTAGAAATCTGTGATCTGTGGCAGAAGCAATGTGAACAGTCTTTGGACCTCTTAACTAGTCTTTAGATGTGTGCATGCCTTATAAATCACAAGACTGCAAGACAGCAAAATTATGCTACCCATATGACTTGTGGTTTTGATCCTGTGAAGGAAAAAAATGCTGATTAATAGAGAAATAGCGAGACTGCTTTTAAGCTAAAAGAATCTGTTCACTCTACTTGTATATCAACAAACAAGTTTTGACAGAAAAGACACTGTAAACACTGTACTTATAAAATTGATTTGAAGACTTCAATATCTGATTAATCAGCACAGGAAAGATAATGCAGCAAAAAGGATTTCCTTTAAAGTTTACAGCATCTTTCTTATGCCCTCGAAGTGAAGGAGGCCTAAAATTTATGCAAGCACTGTTGTAATAGGTTACTTGAGAATAATGAACTATAGTATGCAAAAAAAAGAGCATACACTAAAAAGGTTGTTGGTTCAATTTAGCCCTCTCTATCTACATGTATTTTTCTGGAACAAGATCGGCTGAGAAATAGTTTTCAAGAAGCCTGTCTAAATCAACACCAGTACGTGAAGGAAAAGACTGTGAACACATTTTCAGGTCTACTTTTAGAAAGTGCACTTGCAGAATCACATACATTGTTATGCACATCTCCTCTGTTTGTTTGTTTGAATCACTTGATAGGTCACAATGACGTGTGTGTGTGATCTCCCAACCTAGTGGAGGTATTTTCTGGTGAGCCAAGAGAAGCCAGGATCCCACTATTATTTTTCTGTCTTAGTATTTTTTCCCTATTATATCACTTTTGCACATCTACAGTATCTCTTGCTGAGCCCATGTGCTGGGGAGGGTTAAAAATCTTTCCAGCTATGCCTTTTTCTGTGCATGATCTTCAGGACTGAGTGTCATCATGGCATAAAAGTAATTTTACAAGTTGTTACAGGAAAGGAGAAAGTTTACATGTACTAAATGTATTCCTAAATTATATTATATGCATTATTTTCTTAATGCTTTCTCTTTCTGTCATATATATCTGTTCTCCTCCCATGGCTTTTTTGTTATTCTTTTAGCCTTCCATAGTTTTTTGCTAACTCAACTTTTTCTTTTTAACATTGTTTACTCATTCTCAACTTCTTCTTTTCATCAGTGTTTTCACTTTCTCAACTTTTTGTCTATATCGACTATTTTTAAATAGATTTTTTCTCCTTGTCAGCGTTTCCTCATTGTATTGTACTTTTAGATCTTGAAATAACTTGTCATTGCTCAACAGCATTTAAGCGATCACCGTCTCTCTAGCAACGTCATAGCCCCTGCGTAATTTCTCCAGAAATTGAATCATCTAGTTTAATTTTGAACATTTTGGAGTTCCATAGTGGTGCTTGCTGCAGAGTAAGTAAAAAGACAGCTCCACACACAAACACCGGCTGTCTACTTTTGTTGCCCCGATAAAACCGTCCACATAGTATGGATAATAATGACAGTAATTACTGAAATTATTCAAAATGAATATTCCATATTCAACATACACATTGTTTTTGGAGAAGAACATTTCTACAAAGCATGTTTATTTAATCTCTAAAGAAATATATATGACTTGGTATATAACAAATTGTTCCTTTAACTCTACCTTTTATCAATCAGAGCATTTTTTAATATCTGCTGTCCATAAATGATGATGTCACTGTAGTGTACCGGCAGGCTATTCACATTCTGGACACACTAAAGGATGCAGTTTCTGATTGCAATCGGTGTTAAGTACTGACAGTTCTTTATGTATTATGCTACTGCACTCTCTCAATCTGTGGGAAATGAATAAACTTATAAAAATCTAAACTAGCTATTTTAATTGCTTATGAATTAAATAAGGGGGTTATATTAGTATGCAGCACCATGTGAGCTTCAACAAGGAGTCAGTAATAGAAAACCCACTCCATTTCATTCTTCTAATTAAACTTTTAATCATGCCTTTCTGTTTTCTTTTTTTTTCAGTCCAAACCTCAACTCTTTTTCTACCTTGAGGCATACATGCGTTTGGTTGAAAATATATACAAGACATTGATAACAGACCTGTAGCCAAACATTTTTCATTTCATTCTGAGTGATTTGCTTTGGTGGGATTAGCTTTCAGAACGGTCTGAGACAGCATTCTGGTATAAATTAACTAGGAAGAAAATATGCAAGCTATTGAATTTCCTTGTGGTCAGACTACTCCTGGAGACACTTCCAAAAGAATTAGAATCTTCTAAAGTTGGTGTTTTTCTCTTGTCCTTCTTGCCCCTGTGGTCTGCTCTTTGTGAACTGGTGGGGCTGTGAGCTACAGATAACACAATGCAGATATGACACTCCCTTGATACGCCCTGCGCTTTCACTTAGATTGAGATTAGAATGCTATAGTGGAACCTGACATTAAGAGAGCTACCTATCAAAGCTCAAACTCAGTGCTCTTCTCTCCATGATTTTGCTTTGTAAAATGTTTGGCAAATTAACCAAACACCTTGTGCTTTCTCGTTTTTTTTTCCTCTTTTATCCCCAACAATCATCAGAATTAAACATGACACTGTAACATTTTTATCACATTAGATTTCATGCATGACTTAGCAAAGCTTTGATCTATTAAACATGAAACTTTTCATTGCTTAAACTTAATGCGACTGTGGAGGTTTCAGTTTTGCATTTTGGCATGTTTAGCATCTGAGTGCACGCTATATACGCTGTCTTACTGGCAGCCGACTTCAGCACAGAAAAGCATCAAGATACAGTATGTTATTTGCAGACTATTTGTGGCCATGCAAGAGAAACTCATTGATCCTGACTCTGTGTTCTTCTGTCACCCAACATAAATTTCAGTATAACCTTCTACACCCTAGTGACTCTGAACATGATACAATTGACCTATTTTGTGTCACAAATTATCAGCTGGACTGAAATCTAATTTTGCATGTGGAGCAAAAGCCATAAACGTGAACCCACTCTTACATTTTTAATGGATCCTATCGTGATTTACTGTATATATTTTAACAAGTCGGGTTTGCTTATTCTCCCAAGTTTAATATGAATGAAAGATCTGCACTATTTAGCTTTATCACATGGGATTTAAATACACTTTTGTTCTCCCGTATTAATTTGCATTTTATTTGTTTGTCCTCTCTCCAGGCTAAAGCACAGAAACCTGATATTATTGGCTTTGGCTGGATTCTCACTTTCTGCCTCCACTGGGACCTTGAAGTAAAAATAGTTTATTGAGGGTTGAGAATTAAATGAAAGAGGGAATTAGTGCATGGTAGTTAAATGTTTTCATTGTTTACCTAAGGTTTTTTTCTGGTTGTATGGAGAAAATAGTCAAATCTTTTAATTTTTTTAACATCCTAATTTACGTCATCTGTTATTGTTTCTCATGACTGCCTTAATTTGAAAATGTATGTCTAACAAATCCACTGTGGCTTTCATTATATTAAGCATACA
Organism: Helostoma temminkii; assembly: GCA_900302695.1. NCBI lineage: Eukaryota > Metazoa > Chordata > Actinopteri > Anabantiformes > Helostomatidae > Helostoma > Helostoma temminkii. The sequence goes on along the minus strand of OMLM01001986.1, from coordinate 74,231 downwards.
ATGCCAACAGAAATATAGAACACATATACTAACATATACTTGGAATTAGCAGATTGGTTATCTATATTAACCAGGCCAAAGAAAGATCAAGATCCTGGAATCACCACAAGCCATTACCTTGCAGGGACTCACACACCTCCAATATGGCTGTCATAAATTAGAACCAAAACAAAAGCAAGCTAATTTGCTTCTTTCAGTCCCCACCACATGCTTTCTCTTTCTCTAGTTTTCTCAAGAGCCTATCTTGGAAGAGCCATGAGCCCATCTTGGAAGATTTATGAATATGTTAGAATAGCCTGAGCCAACAGTTTTCAAAGTGGTGAAGTGAAAATAAATTAAACTGGCCCTGTAGGCAAGTCGTGCGGAGAGTGATGAATTAGATACTCATTGCTCTGTCGCCCAATGCCTGTCCTTCTTTTCAAGTGAAAATGCTGTAAACATTATGTGGAAGACAAACAAACACAGAAATCAATTAAGTTGTTTTTTGGTGATGGACTTTAAAAAAAAAGATTTAGAGACTAATCTGTAAACACCACTTCGTTGGTTACCAGGGAATAATGTACAGAAGACATTTTGATGCAAAACATGGAGAGCATCCAGGATGAGCACCAGTAAGCACACATAGGTGTTTTATCATATTTCTCTCAGCTCTCTCTGTCTCACATACACAAAACTAATTCTGGTCTTTTAACTGTGTATCTTTCCATATAATTCCCAGAGATACTACAAAACTAAAAGATCTGCACCTTTTTCTAATACCTTAAAATTTGGTCAATATCCAGCGATATTGTCACATAACTGGTATTAAACAACCTTTTGGACAGGCTCAAGCACTGGACCAAAGCAACTGTTTTTTTTTTTCTTCTCTTTTTTCTTTTATGAAAACATGCGTCCTTTCTGCCCAGAGTACTGATAACGCTGGATCATTTTTCAAGATGGATGGCTGCACACACACATTTTTTCACTTCTCCCTAACATGCTGAAACTTTGCTACCTGATGAAATCTTTCCATGTTAACCTGGAGGTCAGCTTTCAATGGGAAGTGGTCAATCAAGAGTAAGTTTCCATTTGGGCCAGCATGACCATAAATCTCCTTTTTTCCCCTATTCACTTTTGCCAGCTGCAGGCTGCCATTTCTGCAGGTGCTATGGTTTTCCACTCAGTCTTTTGTCCCTGTCTGACAGACTCTGTTTCATTAATTGATTAGGGGTGTCTTTAGTATATTCTTTGTGTCTGGCGGTCCTTTGCAGAATTCAAAGCTCAATACTGGGAACAGTTTACGTTGTGTAACACAAATTATTGGTAGTAATGAGCCAATCTGTATATATCATTACGTTGTCATGATGTACAGTAAATACTGTATAAACAAAGCTATACCCTAAAAATTATATTTCTATGCAACTAAACTTTGTTTTTGTAAAGAGCATAATTGCTCCTATTAACATTTCTTCTTCTTCTTCTTCTTCTTTCAGTACATCATCCAGTTTTTGTGACTGCTGTATCATTAAACTTTTTTTTATGGTGATATTTAAATACAGCATTTGGTGAAGGGTTAGGAAAAGATTGTAGTTTGACAGTTTAATAGAGAAAACATTAGCAGCAGACACGTGAAATGTGTGTATTTACCTTTAGACAAAGGCACATTCATTTCTTTAATATAAACAAGGCGGTTTTGCTGCCTAACCCCAACTTCCTATGGGAGTTGTACGCTTTGTACACCCGCTATAATTGATTCATTTCATTCATTCTGAAAATTGCATTGGATTATAATCCAGCCATTAACTGTCTTTGCTATAAAATGTATTTGTGGTTAAAGGTAATTACATAGGAACATGGTAGTTAGGATACAGGGTTGGTATAACGGTGTTACATCATAATAAAAATGTGTTTCTTGAGGCTATAATGTATCATTCATTTACTGCTAAATACAATATTTACATTGATAAACATTCACAGGGATAGGCAGTGAGATTTATGCCAAACGTGTTTCTACTACAATATTTCCATATTTAAGGATGCTGTATATATATATATACATATATATATATAGCACATCCTGGCACTTTGAGGACAGTTGTGTGTTTTATAGCTGAAATTGAAATGTCAGAGCTTGTCATACATCTATTCTCCCCTCTCAAGGGTTCTCGTAAAACATGTGACTTCTGCAAGAGCCCACAAAGGGTGTGTAGGTGCGCCTGTACATGAGTGTATGTGTTTCTGTCTGTGTGCATACACGTGAGTGTGTACAAGCTCTCACCAGCCAAGGCTCTACTGCTACTGCTGTTCAGGGACACATGGCAAAACACACCAGAATAGCTTGAAAAGTACAACTGAAGAGCAAAAGCAGCCATAACCAACCACGTGTCTAATAACATACTGAAGCCATACTGTAGTAAAGTTGATATCCAGTATATTTCTGAGTATTTTGTAAATTTAATGCAGAATTACTAAACTCAGCTCAAGACCAGTTAGTAGTCACTTATGTTACTCTGGCTCCACTGTCTATGTCCAGTGTGTAGCATAACTGCCAATATCTCAGCACCTCTGGGAGCTTGTCTACCTCTCCAGACATTCTGCCCTCCTTACTCCAGAAATTGGTTCAGTTTGCTATTTCAGCAATTTCTTTTTTCAGGAGGCACGAGCTGCAAGCCCAGAATGCCAAGACATTTGTATATGTGATTTATACTTTTACAGTGATTACTGTACCTGCATGCTTGCTTGCTTTTTGTGTTACCAATACAAATACAAATACAAAGTGCTTTCTTTATGGTAATGCTATAAGTCCTTCTGTTTCACATAGATACAATGGGATGTATCACATATTCATATGCAGTCACTTGTATGTTAATATGTTCTAGGAAATGGGATTTACCACTTCACTGTTGTTTTATTGTTTCAAAAATATGCATGCGTGTTGTAAAACTGCACAGCATTCATAGTATAATAAAATACATTTTGTTTTGCACTTTATTTAGGACATGGAATTATATTTGTGATGTATATATTGATTAAATTATGCCAAGCAACTATTGCCTCAAACAAATGCTGCAACAAGATTGTAATGCAAAATTTGGAGTCTACAGTCTTGTTTGACAACACAAGCTGCTGCTTTTTAAAGTGCTTGAAACACTTATGATAATCTACGATAATCTACTCAGAACAGACACAGCAACACATTATCCATTTGAATGCTAAGTACACCTCATTCGGAACTTTAAAAAATGCTAACATATTCTGAGAGCTGAGAATAGCTTCAGTGGAACATGTTATACTCTGTCAGGCCCAATACACACACGCACTGTCAGAGACCTAAAGCTCTTTATGCAAAGAAATGAAAAGTGGATAAATAGCTGCTTTAGCTCCAACTTTGACTTATATTTGTGGAAGAGGAGCTCTCGTGTGAAATGGGCCATCGCAGCAAAACTTAAAACTATATGCCCATTCCTGTATTATGTATATAGGGATCAACTAGGCAGACTGGGAAGGCCTGGACTGGGGAAACCAGGCAATCTTTGAGTTTAGAGGTCTTTGGTTTTGTATCATGCCTGCAACGATAACCTCCGATGGTAATTTAATACCCCCATTGAAGTAATGCATTTTATTGCACCAGTGGATTAAGTAATGATTATTTTGCGAAATTGCAGCCACACAATGGTCAATTAATCTTTAATGAAACTGTAACTTATGAGGCGGAGCATGGCATTGCAATAAGCAGGCAACTGCTTGCCAAGGCAGTTACAAGCCTCAGTTGCGGCCTACACTGCCCGTTTATCACCACGTAAAAATAGAGCACTCTGGAAAGAGACGTAATGGAAAGGCAAAGTCACAGTTGCAGATTCTCCGTTTTTAGTATTCATGGAATGTTTGAGGGCCTATATCCTCAAATATACGTGAAGAAAATATATTAGCATCTGATGTATGCAATGAGATTAACTGCCATTTTGAGGTGCTATTTATTTAGAGCAAGCCAGGCAAGGAGGTTGCAGGGAATTATGTGCACTGACAGAGCATGAAGTTGGAGGTTATCAAATGGCTGCACGGGAATTCCAATATGCACCTTTCATTTCATCAGCAGCTATTTAATGATGGTAAGTGTAGCTCCCAACTTCAAGCTCTAGTGTTTTCTTCAACAAATACCTGGGTCAGAGCCAGATAAACCATAAGTTTATAGTCCAATGTTTCTCTGTGTTTTCACACGTTACTGTACTAAGACAACAAAGCCAGGAAAGTCATAAAGAAAAATGTTTTCACTCTGATTAGTTTCTCATTTCATTTTTGGCCTGAGGGGCCCCAATTTTCTTCTTCATTCCCCTCTGCACTAACAAATGTTGATGGATTTACTTTTATTGCATGACATCATTTCTACACTGAAGTGGGAGGACAAGACATCAAATTTCCAATACATGAGTATGTGCTTGGTGGGAGAATGTAGAGGAGAGCAGAAGAGGTGAAGAAATGGGAATGAGGAGAGTGATTGATGGAGTGAATGAGAGCCAAAGGATGATGGGGGACGAGTCAAGGGGCATGTGCATGAGTGTGGTGGGAGTACGAGTGAGTGTAATGAAGGAAGACAGACAAGATGTGTACAGAGACAGAGTAAGAGGTAAAGTGAGAGAGGCATGGAAAGCAAAAGGACAGAAACACTGTAAGAGGAAGAGAGTGGAAAACAAGAGATCTCAAGACTGATAGTTCTGAGCTGAATGTCAGCGTCTCGAATGGTTCCTATGGCAATCTCCTGGCACCAGCACATTGATAAAAAGAAAATCCGTGTGTGTGTGTGTGTGCATCTGTGCTGATGGTAGGGTTTGGAGGTATGACGTATGGTTAGACAGAAGACGGAAAGAAGGCGGGCTGAGGCACTCAGTGTTATTGTTCAC
>OMLM01001986.1:31063-52322 GCA_900302695.1 Helostoma temminkii | reverse complement strand
GACCATAAATGTATTAAGTATACAGTTCATCTGCTCTTGAGGATTGCACCTTCACGCAGGTTTGTGCATGTGGGGAAGTCAACCACCAGACAGAGACAAAGGATGACCTAAGAATGGTGGATATTTTATGTCCCCTGTTGTACAGTATATCTGTAAATATTAACCCCGTTACAGTAACTCTGCTGCAGTAACAAGATTATAAAATAAAACAGTAAAGGTAATACAAAGACTATTTCAAAAAAGCCCTCCATTTGAGTACATTAGCACAAGGTACGAGGCATGTCCATGTCTTATGTATTTAATTAGATTCATGAAAAAGTATGACTGTTTTTATATAGTCAAAACATACTGTAAATTGCTGTTTAGTTTTGACTAAAGTTTTGACTCACTTGCAAGGTCCATAAAACAAGCACATTTACTCGTATGGCATTATGCTACCACAGTGTTGCTTACATGTATCCATGGATATGTCATGTCTAAAGATTTTTACACCTAATACCTTGCCTATGTACTTTTTTGCTGTTCTGTTGAGACCATTATATCAGCTTATTTCCAATGAATGTTTCATATAATAATCTATTTCTCATTAAAAGGCTATATTTAATAAGAGCAAGACTTGTTTGTACCATTTCCTTTTTTAGAAATTCTTCGGCACACAACTAAGTAGTTCATATTTTCATATAACATTAACAGTGTCTTGTCATGAGCATGGCAAAAAGACAAAGTACTGCTGTACTTTCTCTTATCTGGAGTTGTTTTTAGAAGCCTATAGAAGACTATAGTGTATTACTGCAATCACTGATGAAAACAGATTTCTTCGTTGGCTGAGTTCTTTCTGTGGCTTCACATTTTATTGTTTGCTGAGTGCAAACAATGAAATAAATAATGCTTGTGCTCAAACATTCACATCCAGTATATCACTGGCATTCATTATCACTGAGCTATTTATTTCCCTTCTGTCCATCCACTCATCTGCTTAACCATTTCTCACTTTGCAACACTCTGATTGCTTAAAGCAGTGCTTGTACAAGCATCACACTAGAAATGTTCTTAGTCATACTTTTATGTACCTATGAAACTCCAGAATGTTCAAAATTAAATAAATATAACATTATTAATTAAATAATACAACTATAAGACAAATATACAATCTGACAGCAAAATTGTGAAATAATTTTCAGTTCCTTGTAGTGTTATTATTTTTCATTTTGCTTGAAAAATCTGCTTATCATTATTATTTCATTGTGCTTATTTTCATTTTTTTCAGGTACATTTTATTTATTACCAACGCTATTTATTTTAAAATTTCATTTGTCCAAAGTTAGAGTTTATTTCATAATACAGTTTTTTCACAATGGCCTTTTTATTTCATAATGAAACTTTTCAGTAGAATGACATTGTCTGTCAATTAATTACATTTCTATACATCTAAACAGCAATGGCAATTATGTTTTTTGAAAGAAAAGTAATTAGGTATTAGGCTATCTAGCCTATTTTATAGGCTAGTGATATTAATGGAAAGTCTCAAGGAAATGGTTGGGTTGGACAGGGGCATATAAAGCTAGACTGGCAAATCAATAATCTGAGTTCAGGTCCACAAAACAAGTCATCATCTGATTTTATTTAATGACTATAAATGGAAATCCAAAATTAAAACTTTGTTTCAGAAATGTTTTCTCAATTTTGGTTTTATTCCTCTATCATGACCTGTAAATTAACACCACACAATGCACGATATCTATGCAGGGCTTTATGCAATTCCTCATGACACCATTTTGTGGCTCTCTTAAGAACTACAATCGAGAAGTTATGTTCTTTATTTCACAGGGAAATCTGAAAGAAGGTGACATTATTAATGTATGTTTTCACCCTTTAATTTCACTATACTGACCTGACATGACACAGGTCCATTAACCTTTCCTATCAAATACATTTTGAGTCATTAACTCACCAGGAAAAGCATCATGTAATCATGTAAATGCATAGATATTAATAGCTTTATGTCATACAGTTCACATATTGGCTAAGAGCATTAGTATTGGCTAGCCCATGTTTTGGCATGGATGACGTGTCTTCAGTGTTTGCATAATGCTACTTAAATAGCATTCCTTGAAGCCATTGCAACAAGTCCTAGAAAGAGACCCCAGTCCAGATTATTGATATTAGCCTATCAAACTGACATTGGTTAGCCTCATTTTAAGATGTCTAATGTTATGAATGGTTAATAAAATAAATCAGTTAATGTATGATCTCTGTTGTGTAAAAATTCTCCCCCTCCCTTTTTACATGTCTAGTAATTAAATCACCACTTTAAAGATAACATATGCCTTTTTGTTCTGATATTTCGGTATTGTTCCATCTGTTGGGTGTAGGAATCGGGAGCGGGACTGGTGAATTAAAATATGTAGCTGAGGCTTTGTTATTTTATCAGATATTTTATTACATGGCTCATTAATTATGTCATATTGCCAACAGTTGGTCCATGTCTTACTCTACAACACTAAAGCTAGTATAGGTAAGGAATGAATGAAATGTATTCTTATACAATAAGTAATGTCGGCTATGTATCATAAACCAAGCTTCTGTGAATTGGGTGCAGCCCCCTGGGCTTTCTCTCTGTGGGTCTTATCCCTCCTCGTGCCAGCGGCTGAAGAGAAAATTGTCAACGCCCACCTGGAGTGGGCCCTTTCATCTGACGGAACTGAGTGTCCTCTTCCATGTCCACATGCATCACACATAAAGTGGCAGTTCGGGCAGGATCTTCCCTGAAATCCAGCCTTTCCTTCAGCCAGCTCAGGGACCAGGTCAAGCCCAGAATGCTGCGCCCAATTCACAGAAGCTTCGGTTACAATATGTAACCAATGTTCTTGTTTCATTGTTGCGCAGGAGATGTTCCATGCCCCACTGGGCCAACAGACAAAAGGGCACCAAACTGTGAACACGGCAAAGCCATGGAAAACTCTAGATGGACATCAGCACAACACAAGTTAAACAGCAACAATTAAGCACAACATGTCCTCGGCCAAAAAACGGCCACCTAGATTACATCTATAAATACATACAATACACCATGTCCCTCAAATAAAACCAAACAAAAGAACATGGGGAGGCCCATGGCGCAGCAGAGCATACGACCTCCACTGAAGTTCCCCGGAGCAAAGCCGCAGACGCAGCTGCTCCCCTGGTGGAATGGGCACAAATGTCCTCGCTTAAATGACAAAACCAAATAACAGCTTCCCGATAAAAACTTTAGGGGAGCCTGATCCAGAGGTTTAAAAGGAGCCGTAGCCAGAGCTTGCAGAACCAGGGTGACTGTAGAAATATTGTGTGTGCAACAGAACGCCGTCTTCTCAGAAAACACTTAGAAGAGAATGAGTAAAAAGAGATGTGTCCCTGAAGCCCTCATGACATAATGAAATAGCAGCAGCATAAACATTAATGGTACTGCAGGCCAAATTCCTCTCCAGTAACATCTGGAGAAAAGAAAACATCACAGAGAGTGAATAGGAGGACGGGGAGACCCCTGTATCCATGCACCACTGCTGAAAACATCAACCCTCCAGACCCTACCTCACAGCTACCAAGCCAAAACTCTTGATCGCACCCCCTCTTTCCCCCCATCAGAGAGACATCTGTATAAACAGAGACAAGCGACGAGGGGCTGCTCAGGGGAACCCCATATGTCAGTACCCCAATACGAGAGATCTGAGCCCCCTTCTGGAGGAAAGAGCAGCATGCGCCTTCAATGACGCACTAGGTTGGGCCGTAGTCCGAAGAACCACAGCTGCAGTTGTCTCATGTGATAGTGAAATTTCCTTGGCCACCATATACAAGTATACATTCATACAGTTTCATATGTGTGGTCTGTCACAGGCCATACAGAACTGATCTAGTGTGGCAGTGTGCAACCCTGGAGAGGTCACCAATCACAGGGCTGACATAACCTAACTGCATGTATTTGGACTGTAGAGGGAAACCAAAGTGCCTGGAGAAAGCCCACACAGACATGGAGAGCACATCCAAACTCTACATTGAAAGGCATCCAAATAAACCCAGGTCCTTGTAGCTGTTTGGCAACAGTACTAACCACTACAACACCATAATAGTGATACACTCCGCTGCAGAAGAATCAGTCAGGAATTATGTTTAATCAAATTTTTATAATTTAGCTTCATTGCATATGTCATGTTTTTTTGTTCTTGCCTTCCATGAATCAGCAGAAATCCAATAACACTGGAATCTCCTTCTTTTCTCTTCACATGCAGCTAAGCTAACTGATAGCTATCTGTTTGCCTTATTACATGTAAAAGAAGCAGTCAAATTCAGTCAGGACATGTTTAGGGTACAACCCAGACCTGAGTACAACCCAGACTTACACAGCTATGAACAACATTCTGTGTGGAAACAACAAAAAAACAAAAACTTAAGAAACTAAACTCAAAAACTAAATCCTTCCAAAAAATGTTCAATTATTAGCACATCAGATACAAGAAACTGCAGAGAGAGAAGACTGTGTGCATTTCACTCATCCTTGTGGATGAGGAAGTCCACTCTTCTGTCTTTCATTGTGGCGAAATGCACAATAACCATGTTGTAGAATGAATCCAATTCCAAATCCAGTTCTTCAGCAAAAACAAGAGTCAATGATATGTATTATTGTTTTTAGTTGAACTTTAGTGCTAACAACTAGCTGCTCTGAAGGGACTTTAGTTTCTTTTTTTTTTAAATGCTTCCTTTTTCTTCTCCATACGTAATTCTAGTTTTGTTGTTGATCATAACATTAATATGTTAATGCTGTAGAGTCAGTTTAGTTTACCAACCTCTATAACTGCACTTAATGTTTCTAATGTTACCACTATAATCTAATAATGACGTTGACCCCATGCTATGATCTGATAGGTGTGGAAGCCAAAGGGAATCTGGCTTGCCTTGGCATCTTCTTAAACAAAAACAGTTTAAAAGTGTGACAGTAACAGTCTTTCAGGTTTTTTTTCACCAAAGGAAGCAAGTGGAACCTAGCTTTCCTTAGTAATAGGAGTGCAGCACCGTGCTTCACCACACATTCGTCACTGAACATTTAGTGTTTCACTCATTCTAATATATAAGTTAGAGAAGGGGAGAGGCATGATAGTCAGTGTTAGCACAGAAGAATAACCGAAACTGATACAGGGAGTGTTTTTATTAAAATCACAACTACGGTACACACAACTATGGTACAGCCTGGCTTCCCTTCACCTCCAGGAGAAAATGCCACTGGACCTCACATGCAGCATTCTCTGCATTTAACAGACAGACATCTGATCCTGTAGCTGAGTGTTGTAGGGCCAAATGTGTGGAATATGTGTGGTCACACCATTCTCAGAAATGGCAGCACACATTGCGATATTGCCCCCACGTTGGCCTGTTGTGTCTTGGTGTCCAGTGAGATTCAGCCACGCCTCCTGTATTTGGATATACTGTAGACATCATACACAAAGACACAAATATGAGGTGGTTTTTGTCCTTCCAGGTCCATTATTCTCTATATAGTGACAAAAAAATAATAAAGTGGGTTTGTAGTAAAATGTTTTCAATTTTACTATTGGGGAATCTACAACTTAAAGAGATACAGGCATAATTGAAGTACAGTAAAACCACCTGTATATGGTACAATAAAATCCCATGACATAATTAAGGATATAGACAGAGATTTTTAGACTTTACACATTTACACCAAGAACATATGCTAGTATAGATATTTTTCCCAAATACTAAGATACAATTAGTGAACCTGAGATCCTTTTGATATTCAACATCACCTTCTTAGCAAAACAGCTTCCCTCGCAAAAGTTTTATAATTTTTTTTCATCACGCTTCAAGACAGTTAACACAAGCAAGAAGAATTAAGTTTGAAGTGGTTCATATGGATAGTTGTCTGTGAACACAGTTCACTGTGCCATCAGAAAATAGGAGTTAAAGCTTTATCATGCATTCCTTAAAAGCTTGAAAAATATCAAGAGCTGAGAGAAGTGCTAGCAAAGATGTAGAAGATGAAGGTAGCAGTGTTCTCCATGGTAATCTGAACACTTGGGGCTGTGACTCTCAAATTGGGAGAGTGGCTCCAGCAAATTGTGGGGATATCGGAGATCTCTGCCCAAAACATTTAATCCATAGGATTTCACAGGATTTCATTGGAATTCATAGGAATAGCACAAGACTCCCATGGAACAATTTCTCTTTGATACACAATTAAAGAAGCCTTGATTTGTATTTATTATTTGGAACATTATCATACTTACATTAGTATTCTCTTGAAAACATGTCTCTATGCTGCAGTTCTAGTTTTTCTTTGTTTCATAGCCAATACTTGGTAGAATGCGTCACTGGAACAAGAAGGCTAGAGCAGACAGATGACTTATATCAAAGACATTTCATTCAGTAAGGGTTTGGCAAAGAATCAGTGCTCTGTGACTCATTTAATCAGAACAAGGTGACAACAATGTATGTCATCAGGTTTAGAAAAACTAAAATTATAATACAATATAATGAATTTTATGGTGGTGCAAAATCTGTCCCATTTTTATAGCCTTCATATCATTTATTCCCTCTGGTTGACAGGAAGTTGTGTTTTTGAAGCATAGGAAAAAGAGAAGAAAAATATTTCTTAAAGTTCACAAAACCCAAAGCCTGCAGTCTAGAATGATAAAAGTGGGACACGGAAACACATGCTTATATAATGGAGAAGGGGGAACACAATCCAGCTTCAGTTAAATAAATGTCAAATAAATAAAGCCCATTAACAAGGAGCAGGTGAACTTACTGTTAAGTTTGTGCTTTCCTCTGGGCAGAAAAACAGCTGACAGGAATAAACACACTTGTTAGTGTACACTCTCTCCTTGCAAGGAATTAGACACAACCTGGCAGGTAGCTCTCCTGATAATTGAAGACACTACACCGTAAACACCTCAAGGCTGTTGTTATTCTAGAATCTTGTTAACAGCTGTGGATGACAGAAATGTGTGAGTGCTCATGTTAAGGGCATTCTAGTCACTGAATTTTGTGACAAGCCACACAAAAATAACAGCATAAAATATTTTAGGTGCAAAATGTTGTCATATGGCTCACAGCTAGAGGAAAATGACTTGAAATACCTTAATGCAGTTTCATACGTGGTGAAAACTACTGTGGTTTGCAGATGCGTCTTGATATTATGATGTTTTGGGTTCAGCTGCTGTGTTATTTATGACGGCCCTCAGGTGCAGAGCAAAATTACAAATTTGCAAAGAAAAGAAAAGATGAAATAATGAATCAAAGCAGCCTTTCAAAACACAAATAGCTGAGCAGGACAATAAATCTAAGATCATAGAAGAAGTACAGAGAAAGAACATCTAATCCAAAAGAGCAATTCAGAAAAACAGACCCACTGCACTTATCACTTTATTCTCAATAGATCATCTGTTTTGATACACAAATATGATATTTTAATAAATGCAGATTTGAACTTTGAAATCCACAATCCACAAAACAAGTGTAATTCTTTCATATACTTATACTATAAACTATTTTAACTACTTTATACCCGTGAATAAGAAACAAACTTCTCTTAGTAAGACAAAAGGACACATAGCATTGACATATGAGAAGGGTTAGGAGCTCATATTAGTGCCAGTACAGTATAAGTAGCTATTAGTCACAAGTAGCCAAAATGTCTGTTTTTCAGCTACTGTCTTGTTGTACAGTTTACAGTGCATTCGCTGAGGGCAAGTAATTAACATGTTTTAGTTCTGCACCTTCTGTTGAATCTAAAGGTGGCATGAATGTTTGAAGGTGATGCAATGTGATAAATTCAGGTATCACATTTAGGTCTGGGAATCAATCTACTAATTACAAGAGCAGTCAGTAAGCATTAACCTGCCAGAGCTGCAGAGGAGTAATTAGACTCACTGTGTCTCAGAGTATTCGTTCTTTCCTTGTTAAGATAGATCTGTGCTTTTTCCCTTTGGATGTAGATTTTAGTCACAAGCATGACAGAATATAGTGCTATAAGCCGGAATTATCACCTGCCAGCTAATAATTAACACCACACATAAAGCTTTAGTTTCTGCTCTCATCATAAGACTGATGTTCATGCTGATTGTGGAGGTGCTTATGTAATTGGAGTGATGATTGGATTGGGTGGTGATAATTGGATATGTGTAGTATAGTTGTGTGTAACAATATCTTATAGTGTTTGGAACATTTTAAGCTAAGAGTTCTAGTTCATTTCATACTATCTTATTTTTCATCCATGTTATGGAGTCACTTGGTTTTTGTGTCAAAATGTATTATTTCTTTCATTTTCAAAGTATTCCTGGGTTCCTGAATTACATGAAAACATGGTTTGGGTAGGTTTGACACTATAAGCAAGCAGTACTAGGAACACATACTTTTGTATTAGGGCTATTAAGGTTATTGGATCTCAGTGTACATTAGCTTTAGATATGACACAGAACATTCATTTCCAATATAACCTGTGTAGCCACAGCCTCGCAAGCCATATGGTTCAATAAGATTTGGAGGGTGATCGAACGGAGCTGACATAAGCGGGACACAACACAGCAGGAGCATAAACACTAATGGAGTTAAAGGAATCTGACGCCTTCTATTTTACTACAAAGAAACACTGTCCCTGTTTTTAAATTGGACTTAGTAGTTTAATCTATTAACAAGTCATTGGTCCATTGGTTGTAAAGAAATAGATACACAGGTGGCATTTCCAGTATCACTGCCTTGCAGCTTGGCTTTAATGACGATTCAGCCATGTCCATGGCCATTTTAATATATATATATATATATATATATATATATATATAGGACAACAGCAATGACATTAACAGCACAAGGGTTGAAAAGCAGGGTGAAACCACAACTACATTCAGTTTATATAAAATCAAGAAAAACTCTCCGATAAAAGTATGTTTTCAGAAGTAATTTCAGCTAGTCTAATATTCTCGGGCAAGTCATTCCAAAGCTTTGGGTCTCTAACTGCGAAGGCTCTGTCACCTCTAGTTTTTAGTCGTGTCTCAGGAACACAAAGAAGTCCTCTATCTGAGGATCTCAGGCTAGGTACAGGTTCATATGACACTAGCAGTTCAGATAAAAAGCTTGGACAGAGACCATGTAGAGCTTTGAAAGTCAGTAGTAAAATCTTAAAATCAATTCTGAAACATACTGGGAGCCAGTGCAAAGAGGCAAGAATGGGTGTAATATGACCACTTCTTCTAGTTTTGGTTAAGAGTCTCGCAGCTGAGTTCTGCACAATCTTGAGTCAATTGATAGATTTTTGGCTGAGATGAGTAAAGAGACTGTTGCAGTAGTCAAAGCGTGAGGAAATAAAGGCATGCAGTATATCCTCAGTGTCTTTAAAAGATAGAACTGAGCGAATTCTGGATATATTTCTGAGGTGATAGAAACATGCCTGTATTTATTGTTTATTCAACAAGTAACGTCCTTATCATTTCCCAGCACCGGAAATTCCAACACTTCTGTTTTCAGGCGGTACAGTCTCCCCTTCGGTTACTCTCTTGCTCCTGCCGCCATGGTGGTGGCTCATCTGGTGGTTCCCCTCGGCCTCCTCCGCATGAGACGGCTTCAGTGATGGTTGATCATAATCAAGCTCGGCCTCAACCTGGTCCGTCATTGGAGGCTGCCTGCCCCTTATACTGTGGGTCCAGATCTCTTTTACTGGAAGAATTCCCCATGTTACGATGTGGTGGTCAGGACAGACAACACAACGGCAGCAGCATACATCAACCGGCAGGGCAGTGTGTGATCAGGCCACCTTCTCAGGTGCATATTCCCCGCAAACTCAACACTGCTGCGGATATCAGTCATGAGGGGGACCTCGTCAGGGCGACTGGTCTCTGCATCCTGATCTAATATTGCAGATCTGTAGCAGGTTCGGCCGGGCCGAAGTGGATCTATACGCGGCATGTAACAATGCGCAGTGCCCGCTGTAGTTTTAACTTGCAGGGGTTTTATCTTCCCCCCATGTTTCCGAGACTGAACCAGCATCTCATCTGCTGTGTCTGGTGCGCGTGCTCATGTGTTATGTGGCGTGCGGGCTTTGGCCCCCCAGGGATTTGTGCCTCCTGGTCCCTGAGCTGTCTAAAGGAAAGGCCAGTTTTCAGGGAAGATCCTGCCCGAACTGCCGCTCTATATGTGATGCACATCGACATGTAAGAGGACACTCGGTTCAGTCAGATGAAAGGGCCCACTCCAGGTGGGCATTGACAATTTTCTCTTCAGCTGCTGGCACAAGGAGGGAAGAGACCCACAGAGCGAAGCCCAGGGGGATGTGCACAATTCATAGAAGCTTGGGTTATGCTACGTAACCAATGTTCTAGCTTACTAACCAGCTGTCACACAGCTATGCTATGCTAATGTTAGCTAGTTTAGTTAGCTGACTCGCTAAATTAGTTTATTACAAAACATCAAAATTAAGGTTGTTCTTTTAGTGTAAAATTAACATTATGCACATTTTTTGTTTGCATAAATTCACCACTCACCAGATATTAATGAAGAGTTAACAGGTCAGCGGACACAGAACAACAGGACCATGTATCAGTGCACTCATACATAATATGTACAAACAACTACTGAAAGTTACATGCAAAACTTCACAAACAGACAAATAATTATCCTTAACCTTATTGAATGGTTATCCAGTCCTAAAAATCTTAGAAAAGAGAGAAAAATGGCATTACAACTTAACATAAAATTAAATTATGCAGTCAAATGTAGGTCAGTTTCATTCTAAGATGGTGGTTTGGGTGATCAGTTCATATTACTGTATTGAGAAACATTTTCTCAGAATGCATCGGAAATCTACAGTAACATACTGTATACAGTAAATACAGTACACAATTGTTAAGAATACAGTAATAATACTGTGAAAAGGACAAACATACAGTAACATAATATATATAGTAAATACAGTACAAAATTGTTGCAAATATGGTAATAATACTGTGAAAACGATAAATATACAGTAACATAATATATATAGTCTATACAGTACAAAACTGTTGCAAATACGGTAATAATACTGTCAAAACAACGGAAATCGTTTACAGTGTGTGCTTGCAAATAAACCCAAGAGGCTGTTCATTAACACGCAACCTCCACTTTCACTGCCCTAGATTCACTGTCTGATTGACAGAATGGGGCAATTTATTTACATACTGATGACCGACAGCTTCACCTTTACCACTTAGTTCTTTGCATGAAGCTGCTGGAGGCTGTTTTGTCTCCGAGGCCTCAGAGTAGCAGGATAACACACTCATCTATTGTGAACACTAACAAACTAGCTTTCCAGCCTACCTGATCTAGACAGACACTGGTGAGATTGATGGCTGTGACTTGAAAGCTGTATTTCAGAAACTGCCTACTCTCCCCTGACAATATTCTATAAACTGCTTCCTCTGTTAAATCTGGTGGCTCCCACTCCATCTGTCTCTGTCAAGGAGGAGACACACACACATGCACCATGATCACAGTTTCAAAACACTAACCAGGAACACCTTTCTAGCCTTCCTCTCCTACTTTCTAGGGATTGTAGTAGGATGGAGTAATATTATGAAGACACATTCACATGCATCCATTTATCAGTATCAGTATGGGTGGGGTCAAAGGCAAGAAACCAGCTGTTGTCAATAGGCAGGGTCACTGTGCTACTTTTATTAAGGACCTGCTTCTGTTTTAGGGACAAGCTCCTCCTGGGTGTTCACTGGAGCTCTGAGAGCTAAATGCTCAATTAACCTTGCCTGGCCCAGGCACATTTTTACAAATTTAAATGGTTCCCTAATGGCAAAAGGTAATTAATTAATTTAATGGGAAGGCATGCTCACCTCATTGTTGAAAGGTGTTGAGTTCACACGACACTAATCAATGCTTTGGCCTTATTTTGCATGCCATTCAAGTGAATATTAGGCAAAACAAAATATGATTTGTAGGACAAGTAATTACTCTACTGTGACACTATTCTGATATTTTGAAAAAATGTGACAATGTCTCATTTGGATACAGCAACTTTGCTGATAACTGATATTTGTGAGAAATATTCAACCTAATTTTATAATTTAGAACATATTTTATGAGGATTTAATTACATACAATATAGAGCACAGCTCTCAACTTTTTCAAAGAACCTTCATATACTACTAGAATGTGTTTATTTGTAATTTGTTTTGTGCTTTGGGCAATCACTTCTTAAATTTCACTGCTCCCATGCTGTTTCTTTTTTTACTTTTCCGGTTTAACTGTTCAGTTTTGATCAGTCCAAATTCTTTAATTTGTAAAAGAATGTAGATGTGATTGCTACACAGACAGCTATACAGACCAATGTTTCAGAATTATTAATAATAATAATCATCATCGTCACCATCATCATCATCATATATCCATCCAGAAATGTCAGATAATAAAGGGAAAACAAAATAACTATTTAGTGGCTATAAAGGATAGTATTGGGTTATACATTTTCCAGATATAGAATATACAAAAGATTTTTCCAAGTGAATTGTAAATTTGTTATATTACTATATTTATTACTTTTAATTAATGCAAACACCACGTGCGTCAAGGTGCGTGTAATGGTCACATTGATAATTTGTATTCATATTCTGTTCACCCATATCTCAGTGAACAAACCTGAGCTATTCTGCAATATTTACATCAGTTCTTTCAGACTGTTGCAACTGTTTCTCTGGCTGAAACATAGAGTAAATAGCAATGGGATTTTCTCTGTTACCTTCACGCTGCACACCATAGTTAACGAACCTTAGTCTTGTGCATTTGTTTTGGTGTAATGTCTTTAGGTTGCTTGCATTATTTATAAGGCTTTTTATGCTATGATTTGCATTATATGGAATTTGAAATTACCACATGACTGTCCTCAGACACAGCTTATAATGGAATGGTTTCTTGGAGGATAGTCAAGGTTGTCCTCTTACTAATGACGGAACCATGACGTGCAATTTTAAGATTAATGTTAATGAGAGCAAGACTGATGAACAAAGCAGATTCAGTTTTATCAATGAAAATATATTTCTTTTTCTTTCCAACCCCCCCATTGAAAACCTTAAATCTCCATACGACAGAACTACGCTGTACATATTGTACATAAGGCAAAAATAGCACATGATAAAGAAACTGTACTGAATCACTTCTGTGCAGATAAAGTAAATTCATGGCCTGCCAAAATGTTCAATAGTGTCATCATAAAAAGCAGCACAAGTCTTGCTTTTATTCTTTTCGATGTACATAAAATGGCAACTTTACTGCTCACCCTATTCACAGAGGCAAAGAGAGGCCAGCTGGCTTCCACCCCTTGGGAGAGCACACAGTTTTGCCATCTGCCACCAAAATTTAGCAGGTCTAATATGTGCCTCTTGCCACTGCAGTAACAGCCGGGAACCAATGATGCTGCCAATCAATGAGAGGTTGAAATATTACACTATGGACAAACATAGCAGAAGATACAGGCTGTGTTGCATTTTACTGTCATTGCTAACACACTATCCACTTATGGGGGGAAATATCTCAATAAAAAAGGTTTTTGAGAGATATTCTGATAATAAAGTACTGTTGTGGTAATAATCAATAAACAGGTACAAGGTTGGTAAAGGCCATGGATATATCTAGGCAATATCTAGATAACAGTGAAGTAATACAGTGTAAATCAAATACCAACAACTAACATGCTACTTCTTAATTTCATGGTAAAAATTGTTGTAATACAGCTCCCAAACAAGTAAAGCCTCATAATGTGCCCGTGGTTTTTAGTTTGAGAAAATATTACTGTGAAATCAAGTAGAAACATAAAGTTTTGCATTTTACAGCCCTTTTGCATGGTTATTACACATCATTTGTTATTATTATTTATTATCATTTTGATGATTTTTTATTGCCAGAAATTCCAGCTTACTGCCAATTACCAACTCAAATTCAACCTCACCTCTGTTTTGGAATTTTTCTGAAATGTACCCTGTCTACTTTGTTGACAGATCGTCAGTTACATGGGTCTTGATGTAACTCATAAAATAGAAAACTCTTTGTATTCACCCCACGACTGAGCCAGTACACAGTAATGGAGAGTTGTGAAGTCCATGTAAAGCTGTCAAGGCTGATGAGTTAAGTAGGACAGAGATTCATTTACATCAGATTTGTAGCCATGAGAAGATGAGTGTGACTGATTCACCCTTCAAATTGATGAGTTGATTGCACAACCAATGCTGGCCACTGCAGGGTGGGAAGGCCATTAAATACAGTGACCTTTTGTCTTTCAATGTGACAACAACGAACTGATAAATAGCACTGGATATTTCAGCATTTTCATCCTCTATCTTTAAGTCACCCTCTGTCTACCCTATCTTAGTCGCTTCCTTTTTACACACTGTTTCTCTATTCTCCCAATCTATCTCCCATTTTTAATCCATTGCTCTACTCTTGTTCTGTGTGCATTCAACCCCCTCTCAATCTGTTTTGATCCAATTCTTAACAGCCGTGTGCGCTTCTGTAAGTAAGAGTGAATCACCCAGGAGGCTCTCATCAAAGGGCTGCCAGGAAGACAAAGAGGCTGGGCAGCCCTGTGCTAACTTCCAATGTCCTTAAAAGGGACTTTAAGGCGATGCCACCTTTGATCAGTCCACCATGTCTGCATTTCCCACAGCACTGGAGCTATTAGACAGCTTTCTGTTATATGTAGCACTGTGTTCATTTTAAGAAACTTCCTATCAAAACACCTTAATTTACACAAGGTGTTTTGATAGCAGGATACTGAGGAAGCTTTAATTATGCCAGTCTTGACTAGAACCTTGATTTCCACAGAGTAAATTTGGATTTAAAAGGGCTAAGGATGAATTAAGCACTTGAAAGGGGATTTTTATGCCGAACTGTGAATATCGCCAGTATAAAATTAGTGTTTAGAATGAATGTTAACAAGTTTTAATACTTCACAATTTGCTGTGATCTCGAAGTCAAGGAACTTTCTTACCCTGCTGTGATATTTAAAATTTGTGATTAAGTATACAGGTTTTGACATCTCTATAGGGATGCTTGCAAACTGTGCAGGGATTGGGGTGAGGGTATTCCTGCTTCATGTAGAGTGGTAGGCTTAGGTTTTTAATATGGCAAGGTCAGGCCAGAGTTTAGGCCACCTGTCAAGCACAAGGACAAGGACAGCCTAGCAGAGCTGAGCCAGTGCAGCGTCAATCAAGCTGTGCACCAACACAACTCACTATGCCTTCGTTTTCTTCCTTCCCACAAGTTCCTTCTCACTGCCCCTCTACAAAGGACGAGTGGAGGGTGGGAATGGTGATGTGTCCCTCCCCTCCATCTGGTGCCGCATGCCTCTGTCAGGATGTCAGCCGGCACATAGTAATGAAGGGTGTCATCAAGGTTACTGCAGGCTGGAGTGCTGCCTGCTTCTCTTCTCTCTCTACCCCACTATCCCTCATCCTTGTCCCTTGTTGCACATTTTGTTTGTAAGAAGCCAGTCATTTGTAATAAGTGTTTAGTTCATTTTCTTTAAAGGGGTAAGGTTGAGTTAAGTCCAATTGATAGCAACAAACACCACTTAAACCGGCAATAATTGGTAATAATAAAGTCAGGAATAAACAAAATATCTGCCATCTTTTTATAGGTTACAGAAATAAGGGAATGATGAAAACTTAATTGCTTCTTTACAAGGTAAATACAGTAACAGCACAATTTCATTAAATTCATTGAAGGGTATTTTTAGGTAAACATGCAGTATTTGAAAGTTCATAAAGCAAATGTCCTGTAATGACCGTTAGAGCATAATAAAAAGGTTCAGTTTTGCAAATAATTTATGGTAGTGAATTTATGGTTTATAATGATGTACTGTGTTATGATGATGAAACTACATATTAATCAATGTAAAATATAAGGTATTTCAATTATCTATAGGTGTGTACATGCAGTATTAAGCACTTTAAATCCACTTCATGTCTGCCAACATGGGCAGACTTAAACTTGCCCATTGCGTCAAGGAGCACTTGGATTCTGTTGAACTCCAAGTATTGCTACGATCATTAACTACACATTAGCATTTAATCACTTCATCATGTTTGTGGTACTTCAAGATGAATTCTTTTCCCTAAGCTTGGTCTATAATGTGTTATTAATGATAGCATAATTAAAATAGGGGGGCACTCACTGAGAGGTATCCGTGTTATTACTCCAATAGTTATAATCTCCAACTGTACAAAATGTTTCTCATGCAAAATAAATTATTAATTATTATTATTTAATGCACCAATTTGAGATCTTAGAAACATACAGCACATTATACATTATGGACAATATTCACTCTACATACGTTCATGATGGAAACCTTTCATCAAGCTTGTGACATTCAAGCTAAATCCTGCTCAGACAGAAGCAGAGAGAGAACTAGGTCTGATATTTACTTTCCTATAAAATTCACTTGAACATGTAATGCTTTGTTGAGGATGAACTTAGCTGATCTCTAAAGTGTCTGGGTGCTGAACAAGATGCCATCAGTGGATCTCCGTGACATTAATTTTCCCAGTGTCACTGCTGATGTATGGGGCTACTGGATGAACATGGTGGGGAGGGCATGCTAACCTTGTGGGTAACTGTTAGGGGTCAAATCTTACCCATCTCACAATCTGTGCTGAGGAAGGCATGGAAGATGCACATTTTCACAGTCACACACCGGATGCTCTTTTTAATGAAGAGTGCAATGTTACTCGCTCACATCGACTATCTCTAACCTAAAATTACATTTCCTTTGCTACTTTCTGTGACTAAAATGAATGATTGTAACCAAAATAAATAATGGCTCTTCAAAATATTCAAGTTTGTTACATTTCAATCGAGTTGCAATTTCGAATTAAATATAGTACCTGAAATAGAACACAATGGACAATCTCTGCAACAACACTAAGATTGTATTCCAGCCATCTGGCTCATGAAGGAGTCAGATAATAAGACTGAATTAATTTCCCTGTTTCCAACCTGATGGCGAATAAAAAGATTTGTCTTATCTCTTTCTGATATCTTACTTGCCCCTCTATTCTCTGGGAATCAGGATACAATACAGAAGAAAAGAAAAAAGGAACATATTTAACTGCACACTACTCATCCTTGGAATGAGGGCATGACACTGTGCCTGTGAATTTCTTTGCGCTGAATAATGCCTTTGTGAATCACAATAGACTCCACATTGACACACCTGAAATAGTGCTCTTGTGTGAGAGTATGTAGAGGGTAGGTGTGGAACAAGGTGCGTTTCGCTTTTGCTCAAACCTGCCAGACAGCAAAGGGTATGCATCTCTGCCAAGCTTTAAAAGAACCATAAGGGTTATAGGAGGTGGTCTGACGCAAGTTATGAAAGTAACTACAGATAGAAATAAGTTGACAACTTGACTGCATAGCGCATTGAGTTATTGGTTTCTATAGCAGCACTTATAATAATCATGAAATCACACATAGTCAACATGATTTGACTATAATGGCTGCCCTATAAAAAAAGAATACAGTATCAGACAGAGTCTCACTGTAAACTTCTGAAAATTTAAGAAATTATTTCTCTCTCTTATTTTAGAACTTTAAAATGTATGCAATGCAAAATGTATTAGCTACAGTGTTTCTAAATTTTTCTTGAATAAGCCAAAACTTCTCAGACATAAAACCATGAGACCACATGCTGTAGACCTGATAACAGGTTCATGACTTGGTAACTGGAGGAGACTCCATGTAGCTAAAATGACAAGAGGTGAGTAGATATAAAGAGTTAATTTATTTCTTTTTAGGCAGGTGTAATGAAGGAGAGGGAACCAGAATGTGCGATAGGCTGACGGGTCGAGACCCTCTCCAGAGAATCAGATTCTTTCTAAGAGAGGAGACTGGGTTTGTCAGTGAGTCTGGAGCATCCAAGTTATATAATGAATTAGACGAGGTAGGTACTCACAGATGGAGAGATATGGTGGACCGTGAAGGAGGTTCTTTCAGGTGGGTAGTGGCTGCGTGAGGGGATTATCTGGATCCGGCAGGTGAATGCGGTCTTGAAGGAGAAAGCCAGTGACTGACAGGCGGGTGGAGGTAGTATGGAGAGATAACAGGACTACAAAGATGGAGGAGAATTTCCCGGAAGTGGTAACAGGAGAGCTGAGGTGAGAGACGTTAATTCATGAGACTTATTACAGAAGTGGATGATGTCTGGATGATATGGGTAAGTATACTGAGACACGAGGTGATTAGTAGGATATCAGATGAATAATTAAACCAGAGAGAGTAAACCAGAGAGTCAGATGAGCAGTAACTATTCCCGGTAAAATACAGGTCTGTCCAAGATCCAGTTAACAGAGTTTTCACAGAACGTTACACAGCCAGGAGTCATAGCCAGTTCAAGGTCAGAATATTAAGCATGAGTCAGGGACAGAACAGGGGTAATACACAGAGAATAGCTGGTCTGGGTCAGTATCCAGGTAATACATAGACAAATCCAGGAGCAACACAGGGGATAGTCAAAGCCAGTCCAGGTCCGGTAATGAGGTAACACTACAGGCCAGTCCAGGTTCAGTTTACGAAAAGCCAGTTCAGGAATAGACAGCAGGGGATAGTCAAAACCAGTCCGGGTCCGGCACACAGGTGATTATAGAGCCAGTTCAGGTAGTCAGGTAGCTATGAGAGTCAGGGGAAGATAAAGACTGCAAGTCCTGGAGGGGAGAGGGAAGGAGGTCAGGCAGAAAACTCAAAGTTCCAGCGGGTCAGGCGGTAGCAAGGTTCGGGTCGAGCAAGCATCAGAATCACAGGAGGTCAATCAGGATATCAGGCAAGATAGCTGCTATCTGGGTAGATAGTGAAAATATCTGACAGCAAGGGAGATAGTTAGACCTGCTTATTGGAGATAGATAACAGGTGTAAGCATTCTAGATAATTAATGGGTAATGAGCAGAGAGGGGAGGTGACAGGAACTGACCATATAAGGGAGATGAAGAAAAGATAGGCAGGAGGAACCAGAGACCATGACAGTTTAGGTAATCACCTGAACTTTTATCAGGTCAACAGTATTAGGTCTAGTGATTTTATGTCTAGTGATTTCATTTATAACTTTTCCCATCTTTTACTAAGACTAACCACATTAGGATCACATCATCAACTCGTCATATGTTTTCACCTTCAGTAATGAGTTTGTGAAGGACGTTGAAGTCAGTTACTGTTGATGTGTTTTACAACATTAGCCACTGTACCACTTTAATATAATTATTCTAAATGGATACTAAATAATTCCATCACTTGCCTTTTCACATCCAGTTCTGCTTTCTGCTTTTCTGTAAAATACTCACCAATGGTTTAACTTTCACACTCTGCGCTATTATGGTTATTTTTTCAGCCTTTTATTCCCTTGCTGAAATATGGAATATGATCTTTCATCTTTATTATTATCATTACTATTATTATTCTTCTTATTATTATTATTATAATTATTATTATTGTTGTTGTTGTTGTTACCAAAATACATACTGTTCATAAAAGTAAACATCACAATTTTATGTTGCTCCTATTTGAGGAAAATGCAACTGCCTTCTTTGACTGAAAAAACAAAAAAAAAGGCTTACTATGGGTCAGAGGACAATATTAATGGAAGTGGAGAGCTCTGTGGCTTTTAAATCCCTGCCCTAATGGACTGTATTGACCACATTAATAAAACAGGATATGTGTTTCTTATGTCGCCTCTGTAGTGCATTAGACTTTGCTTGGACTGTGGTTCCATTTTTTCGTCTGGGTGGCAGCCGGTTGCAAGCAAAGATCTGAATCCATTTGATCTGTAGCAGAATGTGCTCAGAAAATCTTCAAATTTGTCCTCCAGTCTGTACAATGAATTACTGCAGGTTTAATAAAGGTTTTAAGGGAACAGCATCTATGATTCAACAATATTAGTAGGAAATTTGATTTTTCTTATCGAATCATTATTATTTGAACCCTTCCGAGTATTTAATATATTGTGTTCTCTGTCCCTAAAAACAACAGTGCGCACCTTCATGTTAGTCTTGTGAGGGAAGAATCCTTACATGCTGTTTCACTGTTATCTGGGGTTTCTAAACATTAGTACTATCAAAGTATACATAATATTTAAGTGGTCATTCACAATTTGTGAATTTTTTTTTCATTAAAAAAATATTTAAATGGAAAATGTTGGATAAGTCTGGGGAACGACACGCTGCCACATGTGGAACGAGGGGTAACAGTGTTACAGGTGTTAGTTGGTCACTTTGGTCTGAACCACAACATCTCAAAGACGAAACATCATGAGATTTGGTGCAAATATTTATGATCTCAGGAGGATGAATAACAGTGTATTTGGTGATACTGTCACATGAGTAAACATGAGGTTATTTTGTAATTTTCAATGAAATATAATGCTGGATATTACTGAATAGATTGCCATGAAATTTGCTGCATTATTAATGTTGTGAAATCTGTGTAATGTGTTGAAATCTAGACAATTGTCTGTTTAGGACAGGCAGCCCTGGCCCTAGAGACATAGCCCTTCTTGTTTTGCAAGAGGGACCTCTGAGGAGTCATAAACAAGGATTCACAGAAGACATTCTTCATGCAAGTCTATGAGTGTCCAGCACACGTCCTTTTTGCAAAGCTGTTCACCGGACCCTGGTCAGTCTTATATAAAATAATATCATAACATAAATGCAGTTTTATACTGAAGTAGAGAAACAATAATTTAATAATTTAAAAAAAACTTACTATTAAGTCATACTGCATCTGTGTTAACTATAAGTCTAATCAACCAAATCACGATGAACAACTTTCTTCATTTTTTTATTTTTAAGATTTTAAATAATTTCCATCTTTGAAACTGTATAAAGAATAATATTATGCAAAGAGAGAGGAGGTGACTTTGAAGTCTTTCTAATGAAAAAACACATTAATTGTCTATCATCATTTCCATTAACTCACATGTGAAGTTGAAATTCCCAGACCGTCGACTAGACATCATTTGATGAGCTATATTTACACCAATTATACTTTGTCTAAAATATATAGTTTGGTCTAAGAAATCATCTCTACACACTAGTGTTAAACATTTGAATCAAACTTGAAATATTTGATAATGAATTTTGAAGCATGAAAACATATAGGTAAATTACATTAAAATTACAGTTAGAATTAGAAATGGTTTACACACATATAGTCTTTGACCAGTGATCATTTATAGTGTTGTTTAACTAAT
>OMLM01001986.1:9259-27984 GCA_900302695.1 Helostoma temminkii | reverse complement strand
ACCTGAAAACTAAATAAGTGAACTAATGTTAAATGTCAAGTAAATACAATAAGCAAAGTAATGCTAGTGGAACTTATGCTAAACAAGTGTCTTTCCACCACATTTAAGGCTACACTAGCTTTTAGCTATTAAGTATTATATTTATTATTTTCTCCATTTTTCTACTATCTAGCTCCTCCCCCCTCTTTTGCAGATGGGTCTGCAGAAAAGCAGAAAGTTGGTCTCATTTTTGTGAGGTTCGGTGCTAAAATCCTCAATAAGCTGTCAAATTGGTCCAGAAAAAATGCTGGGGTACAGCTGCAGCTCCTAAATGAGCCTAAACTCAGCCAATTCCTGCTGTTGTTTTAGGATTTCATGCACCCACACTCTCTTTTTTTTGTCTCCCTCTCCTTATCAGCAGAATTAAAACCAGGGTCATGTTCTTTAAGTTTTTTTTTTTTTTTTGTCATTAGACTTGTTTGTTTGCACTGAAAAATGCACTATTTGCAATGAGAATAAGACAGGGTGTCCCCTTTGTGGGGTCAAGTCTGCTACTGTCATTGTAAATTTTGCACATTGCCACTGCTGTATTTCAAAGTTTGTTCCTACTTTGTTGGGGCCACAAGCAGCGCTTCTGCATTTAATCCACAGTGGCTTTTTGCAATATACAATTGAGCACCAGTGTACAATATAGAGTACTGCATTGGTACATGGAGTTAGTTAGTTAGTCTCCTTAAGATCCTGCAAGGCAACCAACTGAAGAACATTTGATGAGCTTGTAAAAGACACATAATTGAACATAAAGGAATTAGCGGTAAGTAACGTATAATTCATCCTCAAATAATTAAGACTGCTAAAAGCCAGGGAAATATGGTTTTACATACATCTCTGGCTAATAGAAAATCTGATAAAACAATCTGTCTTTTTTGAGTCCCATTCTGAAGAGGATGAGCAATTATATATAAGGATCAGTCTTTGAAGGTTACCCTTTGAGGATGATATCTTTTACTTTCGCATCAGTCTTAGAAATCTGTACAGACCCTCCACAGGATGTTAATGCAATAGACTGTAGATATCATCCACACTGCTTCAAAGAAACTTAAAATTTCTTGATCATTTCTTATCTTCTCCTGACAGCTGCACTGCTCAGGTACTGTGTTTTCCACAAATACAGTGTGTTGAATAGATAATAACTAAAGTAACATGCAGTAGTTTCCCTCTAGGTTTTCCTGAACAACATTTAACCACTGTCTAGTTTTAGAAAAATAACAGTGGTTAATATTATTAAATATGTTCTGCTTTTCTGATCATATAGTACTTCTTTCTTTTGCTCACTTTTGTCAAAATTTAAAAGTTTGAGCCCACCAGCAGCCAAGTCTCCCATGCTCTATGTAATTTTGTTTTGGCCCACCACAGGCAACAACAAAATTTGAGACTTATCTCTCCCCCAGTCTGAGAATATTGTGACCTTTTATTATAAAGCCCTCATGAATCCAGTTCATCACCATTGCTTAGGGATTTTGAAGGGGGTGATTGGATTGCTTTAGAAGAAGACTATAGGAAGCACTCTTCTTAATGCTGGCACTAGAGTGATGTTCAAAGTGCTTCAGGGCTCTAAAGCAAAGACCCTTTTGCTCAATTAGATTGATTCAGAAGCCTGTGGCCTTAACCTTTGCTGGAACACAATTTGTCTCATTTCGCTCTGATTTTGGAATGTCTAAAGTAATCTCTCAAGTGCCTACAGATTCCCGACTCTGAATGCCGTCTTGTTTGTGCATCATTCCTACTTTCATCTGTCATAAATGCATGTTTATACCCATTTGTCTATTTATGGAAAGTAAGACATTTGGAAATGGAATCTACACAACAAGTGGCTTTATATAATCACCATGCGAGATTTGTTTATTCGCTTTACCTCTCTTGTTTACTGTCTATATCTAGGTTTATATTTATGTACTTATTTTTTACAGTACTTCAGTCAACAGAACAAAACTAGGTGGGAAAAGTGTAAGAGTAGTATTTTCTGCTCACCACTGAGCAACCTTTGAGCGAAGCCCCTAATCTCCTATTGCTTCAGTGGAGCTGCTCTGTGGCAACAATAAAACCGTGGTTCTGCTGGTCAGCTTCCAGGTGTGATTGTGTGTAACTGTGTGAGAGGGAACAAGGGACTCCTGAAAAAAGACAGCATTGCTCTTAGCTAATTTCCCTGGATAAATGAAGTGAAAAAAGATCTGTAAAAATATGTCAGGCTTGTTTAAAACAAAAAGTTAGCATAAGTCCTATCTAATTATTTCATCAGTGATATGTAAGATAGTGCAGTCTTGCATATGAAATAGTATTACTATTACTATTTAAAGAACAATAGAAATTGTACAATTATTAGAAGGAACATAGAGGATTTTAAAAGAGCCCGTTTGCAAGCAATATATCACAATATTTTAAAATTTCAAAAATTACAAGTATGTACCTACAGACCTGTTAAATGTTCTCTTTTGTATATATATATATATATACCCACCTTTGTCTCTCAGTCATCTGCTAGATTGTCTTTACTGCTATGCCCTGCAACTCGTTTTGCTTCTGCCTGCTTCCCATTCTAAAACATGCTCATGGACTGCTCTTGTCTGGTAATTGTTTGTTACTATTTCCTGAACCTTTATGTTTGGTTGAGTTTTTTCAGAGTCAGCTTGAAGCCTCAAGGCCTCTTTGTTAGTAACTTTTGTGTTTTACCTTAGAGAGAGGTTTCCGTGTGTGTTCTCTTGTTCGACGAAAAAGTACAGCAAGACCAGCATCTGGTTTTATTTTTAATTATACCTCAGCATCTGCAAAAAGCAACTAGTAGCTAAAGCTCTTATAGCTAAATACAGTATATTGGAGAAAAACAGTACAATGTTCACCCTGGAGTTGTAGTAGAGTAGAAAATTACAAAGAGCTAAACACTACACTTAAGTTCTTCAATTAATGTACTTCTACACTTCTGCCAGTCTTTTTTTAATTACACTGTGCTATACTATCTAAAATAAACTTTCCTATTTGATAGATAAAATGCCTTCAATTTGTAATAACTGAGCAGCAGTAATGTGCCTTTATTTGTACAGCAAAAATCTGCTGTCTCCATTAAAGCTGCTGTTAGCTTATACGCTGTGTGAAAATAGCATCTATTAAAGCTCTGAAACAGCTATATTTAATTGCCTAATAGCTTCTCTTCACTAAGGGAAAATTTCAAATACATCTAAGGTAACAATCAGCCAGGAACATTGTCTCACAATCCAATCTGCACAATTGACAAAATCCACATTATTTGTTGAGAGCAGAAGGTTGTGACTGGAAATGTGATTCCCATTATACTATTGTGATATTCAGTAGTACTGTGAATTATATCATAGATTTCCAACATTTTTGTCCATCTACCCAGGATTGATTTCTGTGTGTATCTTTTACTGACATGGTTTTCACTGCATACTAAAATAAACATAAACATTACCGGTTTTGTAACATTTTCAAACAATACAATAAAATAATATACAGATAGAAAAGGAAAAAAACTAAATTGCTAACCAAATTAAATGAACTAAAATAAAACAAGAAAATAAAAAAGATTTCTGCTTGCTGACGACAGTCAGGATCATCACGTGCAGGAACATTATTCTCACACTGATCTCCACAGCATAAAGACAGAGCAACCACTCTCATTTTACTTGCAGCTCTGTGTATTACATAAACAACTATCTCTCCTGAAGACCTCTTTTATCTTAGAAAATAACTTCAGAGAAAGGAATGTATAGCTAAAAACTACATAAACAGCTATGTCTCCTAAGATCCCCAAGCTGACCATCACCTGCCCCGATGTAGCTTCTTTGTAATCTTACATTACATTTGTCTTCTTATCTATTGGCACAACTGTTGTGTCTGAAACATATTTAAATAAAAAAAATGTCCTGACAATAAGTAATTATTCTTAAATTCAAGATTTTCTTGCATTGATGTTTACATGCATAGCTGTTTCTAAAAAGTCTGAGCCTGCAACCTTTGGATGGCAAAGTAACACTTCACTCAGCAGTGGTATGAACATAGCAGACATAAAAGCACAATTCTTGAAATTAATCTTCAAAGTTTTCATCTTTAAGGAGAGACAGAGGGAAGGAGCAACAAGGGGAAATTCAACAACACTCAGAACAGCAGACAATGAGCTGCAGTGAAAACACAGTAAAACACGATCATTAATCTATTTATTGAGACTAGTTTGTCAGGTCGTGTGACATGTTTTCAAATTATTTCATGCTGCACTTGATCTGAAATTCAAAACTCTGCAGACTGTGCACATTAATTAGCTTAATCGTGTGATTGTAGTTAAAATGCAAAGTGCAACTTAGTCAGTTGTTAATGTTCATTGTTAACCTTTCAGGACTGATGATGGAACCCTGTTTTTGATGCCTTTGCAGAGTTTCACCTGAAGTAAATGCTGACAAATATAATAACTTTAGATGAAAACATTCAGAGCTGTATAAAGTACACAAAATTAATACTTAAGTAAAAGTGCAACTATTTTCATACACTCCAGCATTCCACTACAAGTAGAAGTGTGAGTACTGACGACTAAACATCCTAATTGACTTGAAATATAAAAGTAAAATTAGTATACTCCACTAACAAAACAATGTATTTTGAACAGAATGTAATGCTACTTATAAGATAAATGTAGAGGGCTGGTACAGATTAATTTGACACATTTGAAATAAGTGAAGTGAAATAAGAGGTTAAACCATGATACACCAGCATTTAATGAGTTTACAATATTTTTATAGGAATCTAAAACTGCAAAATGACACTAGTAACTATTGCTGTAAAATAAATGTAGTGGGGTAAAAGTACAACATTTTCCCTAGATTTGTAGGGGAGTAAAAATAAACACCATATTCAAACACAGGTATCTCAAAATTACAATACTTTGAGTAAATGTATAGTTATTTTGTTTCAGTCTAGTGTTGAAGTTAAAGTTAAAGAAATAAGTTAAAGCCAAGGCAAAGTGAAAACTGACAGGATCAGTGATTCCTATGGGGAAATGTGAAGAGATAGAACCAGCAGGTGGATAATTGAGTAATATAGGGGCATGACATGAATAAGTAACAGCAGCAGGAAATGAGCAGTGACCACCCTATTTGTGTTAACAATATACACCAAGAAGATCCTGGACTGCAAAATGCATTTTCATTCAGAACGTCCTGTGATCTGAGCCTATTCCAGGTGTTACACCAGGGAGCAATGTGGCTGCCAGACATTTTTATTAACTTGGTACATAAGATGATACAGTGCAGCAAATATTTATAGGTGCATATGCTTCTGTGTTGAAAGGGTCCCGACATAAGAAAACTTATTGTGATGGTAAAACAGAAAACTTGAACATTGATCGCATGATCAGCCACAATATTAAATCTACGTGGAGTCAGCATATCAGGAAGTCTGGAACTATACAGCCCCTGCAGTACATAGCAATCTGTGATGCTGGCAACATTAGATCTATCCATGTTGTCCACAGCAACAGTTAAATCACCTGGTAGTTTTAGAGTTAAGCATGGAGCTACAGAGACCATTTACATTATCACAACCCCCAATTCAAAAAAAAAGAAAAAAAACACACAATGGAATAATTTGCAAATCTTACAGACAGAAAATAGCCTATAGTGGTATAGAAAAAGAAGGTGCTTACTTAATCTCTAAACGGTATTTGAGCCCAGTTTTCAGTACATTGATTTTGGTTTCTTATCCTTCTGGTGTTGCTATTTGCTGTTACAGCACTCACTTTTGAAAACTGACCTTTTTAGATTTGACTTTGATAACACTGTGACACTCATCATTGTCTCAGCTGCTGCATTCTATAAACAGATAGTGGCTTTAAATAGGATTTTCTCTTCGGAGGCAGGAGCAATAATCCACTTTGTAATGTTACCTAACATAACAGACACATTTCTCAATTTCCTTTAAGTGGTAGGAAGTGAGCACTTTGCTTAGGGTTCACATCTGAGGACACACAGTTGTACATTAAACTGCTGAAATACAAAAACAACAGGCCTAGCTCAGTAACAGCAACAATATCTCATATTTTTGCATTTGTCCAAAAATGCTTCTCCCCCCCCTCTTCCTCTCATCCCCTGTTCAGCCATCTGTAGTGTCTTGGAGTGGTCCCTAAACCCAACCCTACAGTGGATAGTCAAACATGGCACATAAGAAAGGAAGAGAAAAACATGTCATCAATCATAACAGCTTAAGGCCAGTACAGCAACACCATTCATCTCTTTCTCTTTCATTCATTCTGTCTCTCCTCCCTCTTTTTGTCCCTGATTCTATTCCACACATTTCGGCCTTGTAGTATTTATTCCTTCCTCACAGTTTCCCTCATGTTGTCCACCTTCCCTCCATCCATCATTCTCTGGCTCTGTCCCTCTATTCTAGAATTAATCCCATTCTTTCCTTTTCTACCGCACCATTACCTCTCTTCCATTCTGTGGCGTTGTTGATGCCCGACTCCCAGTCTCTGTCCATGACAGCAGTGGTTGAATGTTTAACTCCTGCTAGGAGAAATAAAATTCATCAGACACATCCGCTTGGCTTTTCACTAGCAAAGTATGATTTAAAAAAAAAGGCAAAGTACATTGATTATTGATTTTGGAGTGTGTGTGTCTGTGAGTGGAGACTAACTGACTACAAAGAAAATGTTTCTCTGATGTCATTTCCCAAAGCAATGGCTACAAATTTGTGTAGCTAATAACAAAGTGATAGGAAGTTCTATCAGTACTTCATTTAACGGCAGCAGTAGGATTACTTGTGTTTTCAGAATGTAAGACTAAGCAAAACACACACCTGCTTTACAGTTAAATGCAATAATTCTTTTAATGTTCAAACAACATTGTATATAATATTGATATACACATTATATGAATGTATTATGAACCAAATAAACTCTGTGGATGCTCAATACAAGACTCCTCCACATCTCTATAGTCTACAGTCTATATTTTTTTAAACTGGATTAAATCAACTTTATAGTACAGAATTTTTACTGTTTCACAAATGTGAGATATTATGTCAGAATATTTGTATATCTTTCTGTGTGACATGATGGTTTTTCTGTCTCCTAAAATTTATGTTCCTACACAACTGCCATAATGATTGTGTTTTTTTTAAGAAATGTAACTGCAACCAGATTACATTTTCTGTTAACATACTGACCATATGTTCACAATTATCTAAATGACAAGTCACAACATATCAATAAAATGTCCACAGGCTACGTATTTTTGTCTGACCAAAAAAAATGTGGTTCTCACATGCTGTGACCACAGCCTCAGGATGTGATTATTAAATCCTGACTTTTAAGGTTTTTGAGGATTATCTGATTGCTTTTTTGTTTGTTTTTGTTTTTGTTTTTTTAATCTAATGGAGTTAGAATAAATAACATTGTCACATTACATTGTGACAAACAATACATAAAGAAGTGCATCCTCGTGTCAAGAAAGCTAATGTGTTTCCAAGTTAGATTACACCTAGTCACCTGTGTTAGTTAAAAGCTCATGAGACATGAGCACATTTTGATCATATACACCGACTACCTATCATGGAGGAAACAGTTTGGCAGCTATGACTATGCAGGCATGTTTTAGGTAATGTCTTCTGACACTTTTGAATGATTATTTATTGAAACAATTTAGGGTGCATGCTATTGGGAACTGGCCACAACAGACTGAGGCAACAAATCCATAGGGGTAAAGAATTTATCCACTCGCTCAGATATCCATTTATCAAGCTGTCTCAGAAAAAGTAAACAACAAAACTGCACACCTCTGGAGTCATCCTGAGGTCTGCTGGGTAGCTACAGCTGACAGTGGGTACAAAATAGTCTGTCCCTGCATGCTCTCTGTCATGAGGGAAGTGACAGCACCCCATGGTTTCCCTGTCATTGGTTCACTCCCATAAACTCCATAAAGCCAGAGCACCTTCAGCTTGGTAATGTTTTCAGTTTGTTCAAGTCTTTGAATTAGAGATGCATCTGTCCTTACCTGGTTTAGTTTAAGGCCACCAAATTGTATTTAAATGTTTATTTATTATAGTTTGCTCCTATACATATAATAATGTAAAGAGGTGTGGTCAAAGACCTCTAACTCACAAACTGACTGGCAGCACAGCCCGCAAAGAGGAAAGTCATAGATTAAAACAGATAGCTTGGTAGAAAGTGCCTTTAAGATGGGTATGACTTGTTGCTGAAAGATACCGCAAATATACATCATCATTTTTATAGTGGTCTATAATGACCTTCATAGTTTATAGTGATCAGCTTTTCATTAATTTCAGTGAAATTGCCTCTATTACATATGCAAAAATCTCAGTCACCTGCGTGATAGATTGCTGAAATGAGTTTGCATAAAAATGTAAATAGCACTTTTTTAACAATAAATGTGTAAAAAAGCAGTATTTATGCTATCACAATTCAGAAGAAAATTAATGTGCTAAACTACAATCAAATTCGTTATTCCTTAGTAACAATATACATAAAATGGAAAATAGAAAATGGAATCATCTTATTAAACCCAATGACTGTTTCCATGATAACTGCTATAGTTTTTCTATAGTTGCTATAGATAGTACAGTTTCTCCTGTAGTTCATCCAAGGGTAGCAACAAGAAACCTACAGTATGTGGATGTTTAGGTGGGAGGACCTGTTGCATTTTTCTCTCTTTTCAAAATTTGTAAAGAAAAATAAAACACAAATATACCCTAGATTACAACAATAATCCAGTATATATGCACAGCAGATCTCTCAATGTGTATACTGTAATTGGCATTTGTGGCAGGAATTTTTGTTTCCCCACATATTTAAATGCATGTTACATTGATTGAACATTGCATTATGCTGTAGTTGGGCTGGAAACTTAAAACATAAAATCTTTTGAAAATTTGAAAAAAAAAAAAAGGGATTAAGTAAAAGGTTCAGCATAGCAACCCAGCAGTAGCCTTGGTTTCCCTGAAAAGCCTTTATTCTGCCTGGCATTTGAATGTGCTCATGTTTCTGTGTGCACAGATGAATGTGCTTCAAGGAAACAAATTCCAATTCATGAAGAACCCAAGCACAGGAGCAAATATAAAAGCAATAAAAGATATCCAGAAGATAGGTCCTATCTGCAGTCATCACGCTGCAAAGCATGCATCATGCTTTTGTCCTTGAAACATTTTCTTCTCTTCACCCTGCTTCTAATACTTACCCCATCATATGAAAAATGTGATTAAACTGTTCCACAGATGAAAAAATACTGTGATTTTGCCCAGAGCCATTATATTTGAAGCTGCAGATGTAGCTGCTTTTCTTATCTACACATGGTTTACACCTTCTCACAGTACTTTATTTTATTCCTTGTTTTGACAGTATATCAAGAAACCATGGGGAAATGCCTTTGTTCAACTTTAAAATACAAATATGCAACCTTGTCTCCTAAAAATGACATTCCTTTACAACTAAACAGCAATTGTGATAATATTTTTGTATTGAACGTAATCATTATGTTGTCAGGTAACGTATTTTGTGTGAACTGGAATTACGTGCAGTACTGGCAATGTGAAGACCTGAGTGTGAGGTCAGAGTCGATATTTTATCAGAAAAGAAAATTGCATGTTATAGATAGGATAGGATAATTTGGCAGACAATTGCAACAACCATTGCTTGTGGACATTTAATTAATATGTTAAGGATCAACGTATTTGCAACTTGTCATTTACATTAATTGTAAACACATGGTCATTACGTTGACGTAACGTATTTCGGTTGCAATTATGTTTCTCGGGAAAACGTAACCGGACTTGCACTTTAGTTCTCTAAGAATGCAACTTTTAGGAGACAGGGTTGAACTATGATTACAATTTCTTAAATAGGTTCAGTGGATAAGAACTGATTCAAGTGGACACATTTACAGAAAAGCATGCTACACAGTCACATAATGAAAAACCTGTTTCTCCCAAACTAGAAATTAGTTCAGCAGAACTTTGAAGCGCGTCCATGGTTCTGACATCAGCTGCAATTTATGTGTACGGCAACAACAAGCACTGCAGTTTAGATCAAGGTCAGTCAGTACAGTGTTTCTTTCAACATCCATCTTCTTTGTTGTATAAAAGAAATGCACTCATATATTCCATTACATTATTGCAGCACATTTAGTACAGAGCTTAAGTTATTTCCCTCATGCTGACAAAAACAATTTCCCTCTCAGGTCTTAATGAGGATTGCAGAGCCTTTCAAATTATGGTTCCACATAGCTTATTGCATCTTGGCCTATGGGATATTGATGAGAGGCAAGCAACTCCATTGATGAAATTAAGGTCTTAAAGTCACCGCAACAGAATGCACAGTAGTTAGCATTTCATCTGATGATTTAGAGGGTCTATTCACTGGCAACTGCATGGTTTATAGCTTAATTCAAGTTCATAATTCAGCTGCAACATTATTAGGTACTTTGAAATGCAATCCAAACACAAGGTGAAATAGGACAGTAAAAGTGTGCAAGACAATACAATGTAGGAGAAAACCTTTATTTTCTATGTTTACTTTTTATGTTTAGTTTATTGAATTGTGTAAAAAGTTAGCATTCGTTAATAGAGGCAAACTAAACCAAAGGAGTTTACACACAAACCTTTGCCAATATAGAGAGCTGATGCATGCTGAGATAGTATGAAAATGACTGTGTTTAAATCTCCTTATTAAAGTGGACGAGGGAGTAAACAAGAAGACACTATGAATTTACCATGTTTATATTCAATAAAAAGCTGGCATTTACTATTCTCTTATCACATCCAGGAATGATCTTGAGATGAATCTGAATTTAAATCTGTTATCAAGTCACAGGAACATGTTTTTGTTGTTTTATTCTAACGACTAACTGTAAATATAAATATTTTAATTCATTAAATGTCAATGTAACTAGCCCTGTTGCAACACACAAACAAAGAAATAAAATTGTTAAACTGTAAAGTTTTGTATGTCTGAAGGAGATTTCTTCAAATTTGCAGAGATGCTGGACTCATGGATGAACTGTGACATTTGAGCTCCTGATTTTGCCACTTAAATGTCAAACATTACAGTGACCTCAAGTCTTTACCATTCTCATCAACACAATGTCACAGGAATGCCTAGAGGGAATTTTATTTCACCTGGCACAAATATCCACTTGATAGCTTAGATGAAGTTATTTGATATATGTGATATATGTATATAGGAGCTAATGGTTCACTTGTGTGTGTTTCCAATGTGCCTTTATGATATTCAACACCTGACTCCTGTGCAGTCAGTGTGATGTTTTTAAGAACAGGCATTTGAGTGCTTATTTTGGACCAACCTGGTGATGCAAGATTTAATATATGTACGAATTTTCAGCAGTGTAAATTACACCTCTGAAATTAGAAGCTGGACATGGAACACACCTGCTGACTCTCAGTTGGCTGTAAAGAGAGTTAAATGTTACAACATTTATACAAGCAGTTGTGGATGACATATCTGTAAGAATCCCATAATCTATTCTGTCCCTTTAAGCAGTATTGCAATAATACGATTAACATTTAAATTATAGGAATTTAACATGTGTCTTCTAACTAAAGAATGTACGCACAGACAAATAAGCAAATACATATAAGGGATCTCTGAGATTTTAAAGAGATTTACATGGATGTACATCCCACAGTTAAACTAAAAAAGTGAGCAGTCAATTCATAATTAAAACTCTGACTAGTGGCACACATTACATTCACTTAATTTATGTCCTCTGAAATAGCACCCTATTTCCTCATGACACATTGTTACTATAATTTTTTCAATGCAAAAACACAGTTTTCAAAAATATCACCATCACATGTCATGGCTGTCCTCTAGAGAAAGTGCTACAATGTGAGTTATTCAAAGACAGGTCATGAAAATGGTCAAGATTCCCAGAAGGTAGATGCTGATGACAACAACCATTTGACAGATGGAGAGGGACCCAATAACTTAAACCAAGAATGATATGACAGGGACGCCATTAAGGCAGTGACCAGCTGACAGGCTGTGTCACAGAGACAGACAGACATAAGCAGACAGACGAGAGGGTGAGACGTACTGAGAAACACCAGACAGAAAGACAAAGGGTCTGACTGACAGACAAGCATGAGCTGACAGTTAGATCGAGGATGACAGACAAACACAGCGGATACTGGCAATCTATATTTGAAGCTTTGATTTAACATGTTGTGGACTGTGACAAAATGATCCATCAGACATCAAGAAAATTCAACTTTTTTCTAATGATGCAACCACAAAAAATATGTGTGAATCTGTTTGCAACACAGTTGCAATGAAGTATTGGGACAAGCAGATAGAGAACATCTATTGTCCTCATATGAAATGACATTTCTCCTACGGTTTTCCTTGCATTGTACAGTGTATGTCTTCATGCATCCATTTTCCATATACTATATAAATACTTTGGGCAATAGTCGGCAATAGCCGGCTAGTCAGCTATCAGTTGCTAATGCCTGTGAAGTTTATTCAAAGCTTAAAACTAGAAATGACACTGTCTGTATTTTCACACTAAAATCAAATTGTCCAGTATTAGTATCTCTCTTCTTTATGTAACACATATAAATTAGGTCACCACATCAACACACATTCCCAAAATGGTGCTACCATTGTATTTATGTTACAGCTTACCAGACTTATGACCTGGTTAAAGTGGGACCAAGAGGACTCTGTCTAAAGCTAAAACTGAATGAAACTGGACAATATGATTAAACACATACATCAAAGAGTAAAAACGACTATGTAAACATATATTTCTTTATATGTGTGTACTTTAAACAACTGTAACACTGTATCTTGGGCAAAAGTTGTGGCACTATAACACAGTTAGTTTATGCCCTTTCTACTGTTGATGGAAACAAAATGGCAAGCTGTCAGTTACTTGAATGAATAATGACACTGAGTATATGACATGATGATAAGGGTTTTTGCTTTGATGCCAGCTGTGAGAGGGAAACAAATAATGTTGGCACAGAACGAAAGCTTCATCAAATGAATTTAACAAAAATCAAGTAAACAGCCCTCAACTAAAATGTATTTTCCACATTATTTATAGATTTCCATCCTTGTGTTGTTTGGGCTTCTCAAAACAACAGAATGTGAAATATCAAACTGACAGCTGTGAGTTGAACATGTGCATGTGTGCTGTTCTGATGGCTCTGGTCTATCAAGCATTATGTATGGAATTCTTGGCATCACTGATTACTGCAATAAAATAAAAAATGGATCTTACATAATTGATGACTGACCAGTCTCAGGAACAGACATTACTTTGTGTGACCTTGGCTTGCACCTTCTGGCATCCTGGGTAAAGCACATCAAAGAAACTTCAAGCTTCACATCTGGCCCTCCAGAAAAAAAAGATGAAAAAGTGGCACAACCTCAGGCATTACTCCTAAAAGTAGTAATCTCCTGTGGTTAAAGGTACCTCATAATATAAAAGGACCACATTGAGAGACCAGATGAGGAGAAAAGAATCACCTCACCCTTTATTTATGAGTCAGTTACATGTCTGCAAGCTTTACATTTTCCCTATAGAGTCAATGTTTGCACAATAAAGCATTTGGTTTGTTGTATTCTACAATATATATTGTATGTTAAGTGTTTTGTGTGCATTCAAAATAATGGGAGGATTTGCTTTGAGCTGGGCATATGGGAATATGACAGTTATGTAGGGAGCTAAAATAGTTTCTTCTGCGTATGTGGAAATGGGTTTCTTTCAAAAATAACACTGAATAATCTAAAAGACTTAATTTTCGTTCCACTGCACTGTGAACATTTTAATAAATTATTCACCACAAAAAGTAACACCTTAATCACAGTATGTGGCACTTTCCCATTTTCTTCACTTCAGGAGATAACTGTGCATGTCCATGGTCATCATAATTAAATGATCTTAATTTAAAGCAGCACATTACGCACTGAGGACTGGTAAATGTTTGCCAGTGTTATCATCATGTAAGGGTCATCTCATCCCTGGGGATGGCACAGCAGGTTGACATTTTTTGGACTTTAATGAAATATCTTGCCGACTGCTGGATGGATTGCCAAAGTGATCCACCACCAATTCAGCCTTCAGAATGGACTGCAATAACTTTGGTAAGCCTCTGACTTTTCACATAGCACCACCACCACGTCTAACTTTTACTTGATCCAATGTTGTGGTTTATGAAATGGAAAAAATTGGAGAATTTCCTTCGGCTTTAGCTTTTCTTTGTGGTTATGGCTAATTACAAAATTTTTAAACTAAAGTAAGGGAAACAAATCCTGGTCCTCAAGAGCTACTACACAGCTTGTTTTCCAACTTCTGCTTGTTATTATAGCTTCTGATTGGCTAAACACACCTGATCAAGGTAATTAGCAGGGGGCACAGTAGGGATAGTTGGAAAACAAGATGGCTGTGGCCCAGAAACCAGGATAGGACCACCCTGCACTGGATTAACATAGTGAATGTGGTATGGAGATTGTGACTGCTTAATATCAGAATTTTGCTATTGTCATTGTGCACATATTAACATGGCTTTAGTTTTAACTGATGAGAACCAACATTTAATACATTCAGATTCAAAAAACATCACAGTAGTTTTATTCTAAACTATGTTGTAGAATTGAGTTATTCAGCTCCATTACAGAAAATGGAAGCGCTGGTTAGTGCAGTGATGCTGAAAAAAAACAAAGGCAGACAAGTACGAGCAGAGAATGAAACTGGTTAAAATAAAGAGACTGAACTAAGACAGTAAACCCATCAGATATGACAAAGGCATAGAATTACAGAAAAAAATTAACGTAGGAAAAAATCAAGAAGAGAAAAAAAGCTAAAGTGAATGAGAAAATAGAGGGAAAGGAAGAAGTAAATGAGTGTTTGTTAAATCAGTTAAATCAGACAGTTTCTAAGCCCCCGATGAGAATCCAGATTAAACCACTATTTAATGTGATACAGGAGGATTTCAGAAGATGATAGAATATTATGTGAACACAGGATTTATTACAAGTTAAATTAAGAAGAAAAAAGTTCTCAATATGATGTGTGGCGATGCAGGAAATTTGCTTTATATCAACCAGTGCCGTCTAATTTGTGGCTGATCTCAGATGATTAGCATTCAAACAAAAATAAAAATGCCTGCAGAGAAAAAGGCAACCTGATGTGCCCTCAGTAATGGAACCAGCAAGAGAAATCACTAAAACACATTTAAGCATTAGGCTGAAAATGACTTGATTATAGAACGAGCAAATATGTATATGAGAGCATCACCTGATGAGAACATTTTTAAAAACATAAAGTTTGCTCCTACAATGCTATCTCAACCTGGAGAAACAAAATAGAGGAACAAACTAATGTGCTTACCGTAGGCCTTAAAGCTACAGGATGTAGCATTCTTACCAGGTACATGAAGCATACAGAGCAGCAAAATAAATCTTCAGTGAACCAGTAATTTCATTTCAAAATGTTGCATATTGCAGTTTTTATGTTAGTTAAATGTACTGCAATGAAGTGGATGTAACACTAAAATTTCTAAGAAGATGCCTTCGAAAAATGTCAAAACATTTGTTGTCTGTGAGACTCAGTCTCAGAAAGACAGGAAGCTGCTGAAGAGAAAAGCTTAGTAACCTTAAGTTTCCAGCCTTGACCTTGCAACAGCCAGAAGTCCCTGTTCTAAAGACATCCAAAGAATAACAATATAGATGGGAAAGAAGGCAAGCAAGCAGGTCATTTTGCCAGAGGCAGGGTGATATGTCTGGCAGGTGAATCTGGTTGGACTGTAGATGTCATTTTGAAACAGGACTATTGGAGTTTTTTGCTGCTAAACTGCAATATTAGACACTATGACACATTGCGACAAGAGGCAACACCTTCACTGTTACAGGAATAGGCAAATCTCACAGTGTTATGATGTGGTGATTACCATTGTCTGTATAAAGGTTAGAAAAACAACACTAAACCAAACTATTTTGCTACATTTGTACCTTGTCCCTTTGTCTCTTTTTGTCTGTCAAATGTAAACTTCAGCCTTAAAGTTCAAACTTAAATTCCTGAAACAAACCAATAGGACAAAAAATCATGCACATAAATGGTGAATCCATAATGAACTGTAATATCCATCTATGGGGACACTTGTAAACCTATCATTTAATAGAGAGATCCCAAGCCAATAACATTTGGTCACACCATTGTTCTTGTATTATTATCTCAGAATATTCTTTTTATAGAGTGTTCTATTGGACTACATCCCAGTTGGTCCTCTATGTCCATGGACACATTTACAAAAAGCACAACTTTAGATTAATCATCACTTACATTAAGTCTACCCCTGGCTTTTTTTTGTGCATTACATTAGTAATGGCATAGTAACAGTAGTAGATCCTTGAATGATTATTTATTTCTTCCTTTATCTTAATTTGAAACTTAACACAGGGAAGTCTTGATTTTGAATATAGCTTCCACATATTTCATACTCAGGTTAGAGTTGATCAGAAAGTCAAAGATGAGGTGATAATAGGGAGATTGAAGGGAGATACTAAATCCCTCCACTGTAGGTCAGGTCATGGGGGCATCACCCTTATCAGTAATCAAGATACACAGCACAAGTTGCGGCACAAAGAGTTGCGAGAATACAGATATAGCATTGATCTTTCCACATTCACCTCAGATAGGAGTGTGAGAGTGGACACTGTCCCTTGTGC
Organism: Helostoma temminkii; assembly: GCA_900302695.1. Lineage (NCBI taxonomy): Eukaryota > Metazoa > Chordata > Actinopteri > Anabantiformes > Helostomatidae > Helostoma > Helostoma temminkii. The sequence goes on along the minus strand of OMLM01001986.1, from coordinate 11,237 downwards.
TGAATACCATTAGAGTGTCTTGGCCAGGCTGGAGATCACATCATACTGTGTGAAAATGCCAGAGAAGGGAAAAGACAGATGACAGGTGGTGATGAGATAGTTTAAAAGAGGAGCGAAGGCAAGAACCTTTGTCAAACATGAACAGCCATTCTGAACATAGTAGCACTTGGCTACTTACAAAGCCATCCTCATGTCCCTTTATTAGAAGTTTCACACCAATTCACACTGAAGTTCGTGTCACTTTAACTCTCATGACTGCCATGTAACCCTGAGTCACATGTGATCACAGCAGCTCTGAACAGCTCTCTAGAATTGACGAGCCAACAAATCCAGATGCCCTTTTCCAGGAACTTAAATTGCTAAAGTATGTAATCTGTGCTCCATTATGATAAAACCATAAAGTTGAAAACTACCTTGACTACTTTGAATCTATATGAGTAAGTGCATTATAAGGTTGAATAAACACAAAGGCAGAGGGTGAATGAAACTCCGGTAAAAGCATTTTGTATAATGTTTACAAATAAACAAATGTATAATGTCATCTAAGGACTGCCACAAAAATATACTATACAGGATAATTTTACATATAGTTGTGTAAAAATAATAGTTAGTTAAAAAAAGTGAAATATCTTCAGATTAGATTATAATCTGTCATGGCCAATTTTCTTTAATGGTAAATGGGTTAAGCAGGTGTTAGTTTTTAGTATTAGCCAATTAGTGATGTCTCAGTGGGTGGGACTAAACTGAGAATGAGGAAAGAAAAAAAACAGAGCAAAAGAAAGACACTAGCTTGTTAAATTGCTGTTTGTTTTGTGATGTAAATGTCAAAACTTATAACTTTTTTACCCCTGTAAGAGAAAAATGTTGAGATGCATTAGTAGCTGTTTTCTGTCAGTAATTGACTCATTAAGTAACCTGGTGGAAATTAGCTAGTTTTAGTTTATGCTATACTTTTGCAAGATTCTGTATGAGTGAAAATAGCGTCAGAATGTGTTCACCACACTGACTCAACAGTGCTGGATGAAGGTTGTACAACTGGGTTTGAAAACACCTTTCTGAATCCAAGGAACTGTGAATACTGACAGAGCATTTTAAAATGGATTCTAATGCGCTCCAACATGTGTGTCAGGGAAATGGTCAAGTGCTATAGACTGAGCTTAGGTATTCAGAGTTTTATTTTTACAGTAATGTTATATAATATTTGTGTTAATTCATAGTGTGACTTATGCTGTTTTAAAGTGATGGCCACCTGTGATACTTTAGAGCAGTGATGGTGCCAGACACTTTTCACATGGTTGACCAGGCTGGGGTGAGTAGTCTTTTAGGGTAGCACTGTGATTTAAAAAATGTTTTTGTTAATTCACTATATGTGCAGGACATACAGAAGAATTGAAATATTGTTCTCTCTCACCTATTATTAAATGCCATGCCATTTAAAAGGCTAAATTAAAATAAAATTACAACCTAATAGGCTGGAGACTCCCGAATGTGATATGAAATAATATACAGTCGGTGATGATGGTGCAAAACGATAGCGAGAAAATTGTAAAAGGGTCACATCACCAGGGACATTGTTGATCAAAGAGCATAACAGCTTATGAGATGTACATGGACAGTAGTGCAAATGACCAACAGCAGCAGCTATGACAGTAGTGCAGATGGTTTACAGTATATTGCAAAAGACAGTCAGCAGCAGATTTTCCTATACCATAGCAAAAAGGGGAATGAGTTTGTGCAAAACAGCAGAGGTAGTCTTCTTTATATTCAATGGTGGTTTACAGTCCAGGGGCAGGGGGCAGAGGGGGGAGGTAATGGACAGAGTTCAGCATCCTCACAGCTTGGTGTATAAAGCTGTTTGTAAGTCTTGTGGAGTGGGCCTGGAGACTCTGGTACCTTCTCCCCGAAGACAGGAGTCTGAAGTAAGAGTGTGAGTGGTGGGAGGCGTCATCAGCAATGCTGATGGCTCTGTGGGTGAGGC
>OMLM01001985.1:111955-153084 GCA_900302695.1 Helostoma temminkii | reverse complement strand
ATTGTGTGTTGTTGCTTGTTTAAATATAAATTCAAGTCAGACTATGTGGCTTTAGCTAACACTGGCCAGTAACAACTGTGAAAAATATACTGTAGAAAAATGACAAGTGCTAAAACTAGTGTGAAAAATAGCAATACATACTGGAAACAATGCTGATGATTGACCAAACAATTATTTTATTGCATATGAGCTCAGCTCTTACTTGTAAGAGGACTAATGTGTTGCATAGTTACATGTTAATAGCTTGTATAGTACAGCTTTTGTTGTTGTTAGTTATAGTTTTTTTGTTAATAAACAAATGCATTATTACAAATGCCTTAATGCTAAATACAAGCCTGTTTAATTACACTACAATTTTCTATCCAACACACAAATTGTTTCAAATACATGCATACAGCTCTGCGTGTATGGTGCACAAGGGGAATGCTACATCAGAACAGTAGATTAGTGTTTGCTGTTTATATGGCTGGTGTATCATTTACCTTATGCACTTAGAGGATGAGATAAGATGACCTTGCTGTGGCTGGTAAAGCATACATCCTAGCAGGGAAAGCTGGACTGCTTCCCTCAAGGAAAATGATACTGTACACTGAGATTGTGTTCCACTCAGATGTATCATTTTACTTTCCTAATCAAATTAGAGACTTGTAATGAACTATAAATATGTAGAAATGGACTTCAAATGATCCAAATTTAAAGTAATATTGAATAGGGGTGCCATGGTTGATGTTGTCATTTGAGTAGCTGCACTCAATCTAGATATTTGAAACTGGATCCTCAGTCCTTCCTTTATTGATTCTGAGCCCTATTATATGCAATAATTGCATGCAGCTGCCTTTAACCAGTCTTGGTTATAGCATCTGTGAACTGTATTACATTTATTGCAGGACTAACAATATAGCCTGAAATGCTTTTTCTTGCTTGTTGTCCTGATATTGAAAGTACACTGTGGCAGTACAACATCAGAAGGGAAAATTGTTTGATACTTATGTTTCCATTATGGTAAACACTGTTGCAAGGTTTATTATATATAGAGTTACGGAGCCTGCCTGTTTATCCATGCTAGCAGCAGGGCTGTGGGGACGGGTCTTGCAGACTCTATCTCTAATAGAACTATTGGCCATGAATATTTGTACAAATACACATGGTCCCCAGAGGATGAATGCCAATAACTTTGGTGGTCCCCTAAATTTAAACGCCACAGTGATCTATTATGTTGACGATGATAATAATGATATTATTATTATTATTATTATTATTATCATTATTATTAATGATATACACATTTTAAATTATGTGTAGCGCTGTGTAACTATGCACTGATTTCCCACACACCTGCTCATGATGCTAATCCTGTGTACATCAGGCCTCTCTGTTACAAACCCAGCTCTGCCCTCATGCCACTGAACCATGTGACTGCCAACAGATAGACAGACATACACACAGGACTCTTTCTCTCTGTGCCTGTTGTCCTCTCCCTTGCCCACCCCTTAACATGTACATGCCTGCACATCCCAAGCCAATATCTAGCTTGGCACTTGGCACTGCTGAGCCTTTCAGAACAATTTAAATGGATAATCAGGCTGGTGATGCGAAGAAAGTGGATTGTGCATCTCTTAATCTCCGATCAGAGCCCCCTAAGCTGCCCCTGATGTAGAATTAGAGTGGCTTTATGTGAAATGACACCAGACAGTGTGTAGCACTGTAACACTCTGTGGGCTCCAGTAAAATCTGGCACCTCATCCCTGGGGAGAGAGCCTTTTCTCTGTGGACAGCTAACATCTTCCATACCCCCAACCCCCAGATGAGACACAAACGCCATGTCTTCATTATCATTGCCCCTGATGTAGATGTTAATTTCTATCATCATTAACAAAGAGAGATGATGTCTACACACCCACACAGAGTTTGATACTGAACTTCTCCCCCACTGTAATATTTCTTCTTTCTCTATCTGAACTTCCATGCTGTTTAGCAAACACTAAACACTACCATTCCTATGCTCCAAGTACATATCTGTGTTTCACCTAAAGGTCACATTCATGCTCATAGTGCTTTCCTGCAAAAGTGGAGCTCACCTTAGTCAACCTCCTTTGATGTTTTTCTCAAATCTCTGGGTTGGCTCTGAAATTCAGGGTATAGTGCATGAGCCTATAGGGTCCGGTTGCTTGTATAGCACTGCCCTAATTTACCTTACACAGTGTAAAGTCACGGAAAACCTACTTACATCATCAACAATGTATCCATAGTTGTATTTATGTCTGTCTGTCTCATCAGAAGCATCCTTGCAATGGCTTTTGTGAATAAATGGCATAAGTATCACAGCCTGTGCTGTGTATTTGACTGTACTGGAGAAGGTGAGATCTAGACAATGCTGATACATTTCTGTCAGGGAGATTTTAATGGCGTGTCAGTTTCTTCAGATTGCTGCATGATGTGATACAGATGAGACTGGGGGCCATAGATCTCAAGGCTGGTGTGGAGATTGACCCTGTTCCACAGGGGAAGTGGAGAGGAAGACTGTGATGATGAACGAGCTCTCATTCTTTCCATATGCTACTGGAACTTGACTCATGACAGTTTTGTTTTATTAACTTTATAAACACTCCTGTTTTGATTCACATCCTGCTGAACAGGCAATATTGCAAACTTCAAGGTTTTTGTGTGGACTGAAGCATAATATGACAGTAAATGGTTCCTACTGAAGGTGATCGTGATTTATTCTGTACTCTGCAAACCAGGGCTGTGATGAATATGACCTTAGCTCCTTGTGAAAAGAGAACTGCTTCTATAGCTCTGAATGTACGCTTCAGATTTTCCCAGGAGACTCACATTTTTCACAACCTTATCCAGATTTCCAAAATTGTCCCACCAAAAATAAAAATTTTACATTTTTTTTTCCATTCCTTTATTATCATGTTACTGTGCATCATAAGAATAGTGTCTCCAACCATACAGCTACACATCCATGCTTGCAATTCACCATTTGTACCTCCTCCTCTTGCACGGAGTCAGAAAGCAATAGAAAGAATACTCATGCAAATTTCAGAAGTCATGGAAAGAAGTGTTCCAGTTTCTCACAGAAAGTTTTCAAGGAATCAACCATGCTTTTTGTGAAACCTAGGTGGATAAATTCTACTTACACAAAGAACAACTTTGGTTGACAATGTTAGGGAGATATGCCTTCTAATTTAACTATGCTGATTGTTTATCCCTTAAGACAGTGATGTTAGACAGGACTGCATTTTAGCCTATCCACTTATATGGATGGAGTGGGTGGCGTGTCAAAAGTCTTGTTCAAGTCTCAAGGTTGGCAAGTATGGCTCTGGAACAAGCTCTGAAAAGTAAAACATTGGTAGAGAGCAGGAAAAGAGAGAGAAAATGAGGGGGAATGAAAACTCTATTAGCTCTCTGCCACTGGAATTTGTCAGTGCTTATAAAGACAGCTGTCCTGAGTAGGCAGTGAATTAGTTTCAAGTGTCTGTGTGCTAAAGCAAGCAAGGGGAACATTAATACTCCCTAATCAAGGGTTGTGTTGGCATATTCCTCCTTTGTCTCCCTTGTGTTATTCCATCCACTACCAGAGACAGAAAGACAGAACTGAGAAAGTTGGAAAGACAAGCCCGGTTGACTCAGTTGTTGACTGTAGAGAGAACCTCATCTCTGGTATCATGCTATGATGCTTTGCATGTGTTGAAACATTGTCAGATTTTGTTAAGAATGAGTGAGTAGAGAAAGAGGAAAAAGTGGTTCCCCTTTGAAAAAAGCTGAGTTTATCTCTAAAAGTGATGCATGATCATCTCCAGGACTTGCAAATCCCTCTTAAAAACAAATGCAGGTGTGTGAAAAGGTGAATCAGCATGTGGGAGAGTCAAAATCCCTTTTTACCCCAGTTTTTGGCCTCAAGGACAATTATTCATGCCAAGATTGTCAGAGAAATTCCAAATACTTGAAAAAACACTGTAAAAAGTGACATGACATAGAGAAAGTAGTGTTAAAGATCAACCTGAAGCTCTCTCAGTTTTGGGAGTTTAACATGAGTTTAGGACTATGGCACTGTGCTTTCAAGCTGAATGTCAAGCCATGCTAGCAGTTTAAATCATGTCATTTTTAGTAAGAGACCCATGCTTTGAAGAGATTTTCAATAACTTAACAGCAGTAGCCAAGCCCAGCACCTCAGACAGCACACATTTTGGCCCTGTGTTCAGCTGCATTTATGTGGACCTGGCGTGTGGTCATTGTGGGGATATGAATATATTGGCTTTCCAGAGAGTAAGTTAATGCACTGCGCAGATGAAAACAAGACCAGAGTAGGTGAACAGTCCCATCTCCAAGAAGGCACATAAGCAAATTAAGTGTGACCAAAAGCTTTAATTTGAAAGGCAGAAGGATTAGGCTGTTTGATGAGCAGATTTAAGGATGCAGGCAACGGGAACAAAGAGAAACACTTCTGGCCAAGCGTAATAATCTTTGAAAATGTTCTTTAAACCCATCTCTGTGTGACGTGTATTTTTACTTCACTTCAACCCAACATCTTCCATCCGTACGATTAAGGGCTTTTATCATGTATCCTCTCTCTCCCACGATTGCCGCTTGATATTTTTGCTTTTGACGTCTTCTTCCACTCTGGCCCTTTTCCGTCTTTTTCGCTCAAAGTGGACTTTAATAGGTTTAAGAAATGTTACATCTTAGTGCACTTACAGACAAGTGTATTACCACCCTACTAAAACACTCCCTCTCTTAAACAAAGTTGTCTTTTTTTAATCCCTGAAGGTTTCATTCCAGCTTGTTAGATAAGGCCTGCTTCAGCAAATGCATTGTGTTTATGGATTTCCTCTTCCTTCTTTTTAGACTTTTCATACGCCCAGCTTGGGAGATGAGGAGTTTGAGATTCCTCCCATTACACCTCCACCTGAGACGGAATCTGGTCTGGGTCTCTCTGAAGTGCACTCACCTTTCCCAGCAATGCCAGAGCCCCCCACTCCACACAGGGGTCCGTTAATCCCTCAGTTCCCCCCTCAGAGCCTGGATCTGCCCTCTATTACCATCTCACGCAACATGATGGACCAGGACGGAGTGTCTGTCAATACCAGCCAACCTGTGGTGAGCACCTTTATGTAAACTGCACATATTAATTGTAAATCAATCATCAATGTCAGTTTTCTGCAAATAGAAAATAGAAAAAAGTATATTGTCATTTGTCAACACAAGACCTGTACTAGCACCAGTATGCTCCAGTATGTATCCTAGGTGTAGCTGCACCTCCAGATGTGATATCCTAACTATGAGATATGATTTACAAGTATATACTAATAGAGAGCTGTGATATAAAAAGCATGCAATCCTTAAATGAGCCTTTTTACTGAATCATAATGTCACCTTCATAGTTTTTGTACACCTCCTGTTGTCAGCACATCTGGCACAGCATCTGGTCTTGTTTACAACACAGGAGGTATATGATCACATTCAGTAAATGTCATGATATTATGTTACTGTGTGGACTTTTTTCAAGAAAAGCACACAGAGCACGGATGATCCCTCTCTGTAAGGTGAGCAGATGTGAATAGATCACAGGTGTTAGAGTACAAAGTGTATTCAGCCCCAGAAGGAGAATGAAAATCAGCCCCAAAAGTGCCACAGTTTCACATGTTCATATTTAATTCACATTGCTTTCATAAGCCTTTTTTTCTGCTGAAAATGCTGATGCATGCTTCTGTCCAATGTCACACAAGGTTTTCAAAAAAAGACACATGCCTTATGTGGAGTTTAGGATCAGCTTTGTCTCTGTGTTGTAGTGAATTACCCTCGTAGTGAGGTCTTGACAAACATTCTTTAACTTAATCCTCCTTTCCTGTGATACAGATGGTCAAACATGGAACAGTAGACAAAGCAATCACTCTATTTATGTTGATGGCGTTATGTGCTATAGATTGTGAGATTGTTGTCTCGGGGTGGAAAGGCATTTTCAAATGCCACAATCATAGAAGCATTGAGGAGGAAAAATGGAAATGTCACTGGCTGACTAGTTGTCTTACAGACCTATTACAAAAATAGAAGATTCATTTAGGAGTAAAAGAAATGAAAGGACAAAGGCATGAGCAGAAAGACGATGATATTGATGCTGAACTGCTTTGTGAACCACAAAGCACAGAAGAGATGCCATGATCGTTATAACAGTTTGAATAAATGAATGTTTTTTAGACCCCCCGCTTCTCCTGTTTCTTTCCAACACATTTGTTGAATCACACTGATATTACAAAAATTTATTTACATTCCATATGGGAAGGGGCTATAAAATTTTACAGCTCTTTTCCCTGCTTCCATGCTTCTGGCATGTGAAATAATTGCAGCCTTTAAAATATCTCCGCCTCATACAGTAAGTGAGCCCCAGAAGGCTTTTGCCTAAAGAATTTTCATTTCATGGTCAGTTAAGCTTTCTACATCTGGAAGAAACGGAACCTTGACACAATTACATTCCTGACTGTTCTCACAACTTGCTGGAGGATTAGATTTGATTCTCCAACATTATTTCTCTTTAACACCATTTGCATGGCTCATGTCTCTGATTGTGCAGAGACTCTATTAAAAACTGAGGGGAGAATGTGGGTTTCTGCTCCTTGCCTCGTGGCATTGTCGTCTGTACACTACTCACTCGTTATCAGTCATCACACATTGTACCACAGGACGGCTTGTGGTGGCCCTTCATTTTTCCTGTAAATGGGATTGATCCCCAAAAGTCTTGTGACAATTCCTATAGAAGTTCTATTCATTTATGGTTTTTATCTTTGCTATGAAAAGAGAACGCAACTTTTAAATAAGATAAGTAACAGAGCTAACTTCTATATACAGAGACAATGATTTACGTAGGCCCTGAGAGGGGTGTTTTGTCATTTTGTCAGCACACTGATAAAGGAATGACAACCTTATATACATGATTACATTCTGTGTTATTTGTTATGGCTGCAGGGGCAAACAAATAAACCGTGCACTATTGCAATTACATTTTTCATCAAGCCACCATGCTCATATTTCCCAAACACTTGTCTTGGTTTTCTTTCTCTGTGCTAGCTTACTGGTGGAGAATATTTAGTGTGTGTGAACGCCTGTCTCTTATCACAACTTAATGAGAAACCCAACTAGTGAATATACCTGGGCTATTTTCAAAAGCTTCTTCCATGTCATTGCGTTGCCAAGTGTTCTGCTAATTCCTCTCCCCATAATGTTCAGCGTACGTCTTGCAAATTGGCCACAGATGCTGGGACTCTACAAAGAGAAATACATTTTTCAGCTGCAGTGTGCCTGGCAAGCCCAGAATCTGAAGTCATTATTTATTTAATCTGCTCTCCTAACAAGCTTCTGACTCTCATTTTTGTCTCCCAGCATGTGTCCTCCTGATTTGTGATTGAGACTCAATAGTGCCAAATAGTACTGGAGTTTGAGCTGCCAGTATTGCTTTATTCACAATTTCTTCTCGATTTTCTCCCTGCTGCACAGCAAGGGTTTCTGGGTTCTATTTCAAAAAGCACCTGGTGCCTTCACCACATTTTAGGTTTTTCTTGACACATGTAAGCATATACTGAACGCTTTGTGTCCTCCATGATTGGATTTGAAAACCTACAGTAGTCTAGTAGTTGTATTAGATGTTAAAATCAATATTTAAGGGATATGAGCCCTGCTGTCTTATTACATTTTCCACTATGTGGTGATGCATTATATATTTTTCATTACCAACTAGCTGCTTCACATGTCATTAGCTTTACAGCAGCAAAGATATGCTAATATCTAACATAAAATAGAGTGTTTGGGCCACATGCATAGTGTGAGATGAAAGTGAGGCTGAAAAAGCCATATGTAGTTTGTTGTTCAGATGATTTGATATGCTTTGATATTGTGCAGATATAATCTGTGAGTATAATACCCTCAGTTTTGACTGGTCAGAACCACTGTTTCCCGAATCAAATGGAAAATGTGAGCACTGTTGCAGAAAGCATGTTTTTCTACACTTCCCTCTTATCTCCCTTCCAAGCACTGACATGAGTTGTACATCAATTTAAGAGAGTGGATTTCTTTTTTTCTTTTTTCCCTCAGCAGACTGTTATTGTGACATATTGGTTCAGTCAGAAATGAAAGATATTCATGCAGGCATGCAATACTTGTAATGAAGTCTCAGCTTGACCTTCTACATGATTGAGTCTGTAATTTACTTTTCTCAGACTCTCAAAATGAAATGATGTCATGTTGGACAAATTTTAAGTACCCATAATGCATCAGGAGAACTGGTGGAAAGGGGTATGGGTCAGCGGGTGAAGGGGGAGGGAACTACTGGCCTTGCAGAACACGAGGGGAGGGGGCTTTGTTTTTAAAGTGGGGGTTAGAGGTTGGGGAGATAGACAGACTGGGTTTGCACACTACCAAAGAGAGAGAGAGAGAGAGAGAGAGAGAGAGTTTGAGACAGGGCAGGGGAAAGAAAAACAATTTATCTTCATGCTATTATAGCCTTTACCAGCATTCAAAATTCCATTTTTCTCATTTGGCTTAAGCACAGACTTCAGCAGGTTGCAGAAAATGGAGGGAAAAATACAATGATGTTCCCATATAGAAGCAGAGTAAAGGAATATGTGCAAAGCACTGATAAACTATCTTTAATAGGACTGACCTTTCATGCTGGCGAAAGTTACTGGGGGATTCATCCTTATAATTACCATATAGATGATTTTACCCCTCTCCTGCCATGGAACATTTCCAAGAGCTATGGCATTGATTGAATGGAAATTTAACTTGTTAACATTCTTTTCAGACTGTTATAGCTTAGTACATGGTGCCACTGTTCATAGATTCACCCCAAATTCTGATTTCCAATATCTTTAAGAACAGACTGGAGCCTGCTTTCATTGACATCAGTGTTGAGATTTTTATCACTTAGTGAATGCATAATGTTGCATTCTGAATCCAGCTGCAGTGTTTATTGACCTGTGTTTATTGTTGAAAGGGTTTGACACATTGTCAATAGTGTTTTTTTATTCTCATCTGCTAGTTTTCAGAATGCTTTATGTGACTGTGTGTGGAGTGTTAAAGTGGATGTAGCCGACAGTAATCTACAAAACAAACGTTTTTTTGCTGCGTATTGTTGGCAGCATCATGTTGTCACCAGCTATTTCATCTTTTCACATTATAAGCAACACAATAAGGAATATTAAAAAGTGAATTTACATAAAAAAAGCCTTTACTGATTACAGAGTAGATTTCTGCCTGTTTCTGCTTGATGTGCAACCAAACATGCACCTAGATACACACACAAACCTGACTAAGGAAGGCACATCTGGCCACTGTGTACTCAAGATAAGGACTTATTTGCAGATTTACGATGACTATCAAAATATCTAGTTAGATGTCTGCTGTGAGTGCTGACAATACTGCAATCAAAATGCAAATTAGAAGGCAGAGGGACATAAATAAACATCCTAGTACCACATTCATACAACATCACAATCAAGGCAACTGTTACTTAAGATGATTTCTTCCAGTACTATGTTATTAGCTGTTATCTTTTCATTCAAATCAGATGTGCTAATGCTGGTGTTCCACAGACATAACCGTCATCGCTCTTTTGTAACATGAAGTGAGCAGCAAAATTGCTACTACTCCAGTTATTGCTATAATATGTGGTGACATAAGATATTTCCCATGCTGTTGAGTATGATGTGATTAAGTGTTTAACGGTGGTCATCAGTGCATAGTTTTAAAAATCCATAAATCCATAATAAGACCATTTAGAACAAATGACCATATTCCAAACAAATGGCAGAACGGGCCATTGCTTTAAGTCAAATACTGCATCATTGGGATTGGGCAAAAGTGTTACTATACAGATGGCCACGACTAATGAGCTCAGTGTGCACATCTTTGATGTTTGCAGCGAGCAGAGAGCACACTGCGAACCATTGGGTTCTCAGTAATGAAGATGACAATTTCACTTGGAACGTGGTGGGTTGCAGATATGTAAATCATAGTCATTTGGTCACAGTCTTGTTTACTACAGCATTTTATTTGCAAGGAAGCTGAAAGCTTCCATATTTGAGGAATCACAACAATATGTCTTCAATTTCTTCCCACCTTCGCCTCACCTTTCAGTGAATTTTCCTGGCACATGTAAATATAAATCTGCTCTCACTTCATAGATTGTATTTATGATAAGCAGTAGACATGGCATATGAGAAAGAAATGGATTGTAGATCCAATATGTTTCTGTCTGAAATGTGTTACAATATTGTTTTTGAAGACGGGCATTCATAAGGTTCTTTCAATAAAGCCAGGTGCGTGGGTTTATGATGTGTTGATGTTGGGAGAGATTGAGTTTGTGCTACTGAATACCAGATGGATGTACCCAGGGAGAACAAATCACCTTTTCTGTTGTGTTCGTGTCCCCTCCTCTGTTCCATGTCAGCTCCACTGGCTGTTTGATCAGTCTTCCCTCTGGGGAGCTGGCAGGTCTCCTAATTTCATTCTTACCACAATGAATGCAAACATGTTGCCCACACCTCTTCTAATACTCTTTCAGGAACTGAATGTTTTGCCAGGAAAAAAGTAAAAGAAATTTTCAAAATGAAATTGCACTATACATTGAATAGTAGGAGGGAGGGCACCTGTCCAGAGCTCTTAAGCTTGATGCTTCAGTTGGTTGACTTATGGAGTATATTATGTACCATAGAATTATTTTTCCCCCACTTTCTGGCAATCAAACTACATCTAGCTGGTTCCACTTTTACAGAGATATAACCTTAAAGTCACATTACACTAAAGCATAAAGGCCCAGAATTAACTGTGAGTGCGTGCTTACACGCTGCAACTGGAACAGTCGTTTTATTGTGGCATTTTAAGTCACCACAGTGCAGGGGAACTGAGTCCACTGTTCCCCTCCAGGGACCAGGCAGTCAACAGCTGTGTCACAGATTTCCATACAATAGAGTTTTGAAATGAATCAACTGAACTGTGTAGCCATCTATTACTGACTTATAAACTTGACTTCTCTGGTGTCAAGATAATTTATCATGGCCTGTAATAGAGACATTGAAGACCCAAGACATTGTGACAAGCGATCTGACGCATAACAATTCGCAGAATTGAATGACCCCATTTGGTCTGTGGTGAAGGGATTCAGCTTAATGGTCTTCATGGACTGGGCAGCAGGGTGTCATAGAGTCCAGAGATGTGTTTGACTTTGAGAAATAAAGTATAATTCCAAGCAGCAGCATGAAAGCAAGGGGACACAGGCCAGTAAAATATTACATTACATTTTTATTATTTTTTACTTACCAACCCTTGTCTCTACTTTTCTTGCACAGAATGTGGGATCAGGCCATCTTCGGCAGTACCCACCAAACCCAGCCATGGTGATGAAGTCCATCATCAACATGAACAGCCCCAATGGCATGATGTCACGGAATCAACTGACCACCATAAACCAATCTCAACTCAACGCACAGCTGAGTCTAAACATGGCAGGACCCAACATTACCCACACTTCCCCATCTCCACCTGCCAGCAAATCCGCCACACCATCCCCCTCCAGCTCCATAAATGAAGACGACCAGGAGGACAGCAACAGGGTGAGGAAGAGGTTTTAATTGCACTGTTATTGTAGGGAATCAATATGCTCATTTAAAGGACATTTTTCTAATTTATGTTAACAATTGTCATAACCCCAGGTCATTGGAGAGAAGCGACCAGCCCCTGTAGACCCTACAAAGAAGCCCAAGACTCCTAAGAAGAAGAAGAAGAAGGATCCCAATGAGCCTCAGAAGCCAGTGTCAGCATATGCTCTGTTCTTCAGAGACACCCAAGCCGCCATCAAGGGTCAGAATCCCAATGCTACCTTTGGAGAAGTGTCCAAGATTGTGGCCTCCATGTGGGATGGACTGGGAGAGGAGCAGAAGCAGGTAACACAAAACTTAGTTATTTAAATGAATTTATAAGTGTGTAAAATATAATGTGCCATAATATTTATACTGTGTATATATAAAAATGCTTTAATTGTCCATTCACACATATCTTTGTGTCATCACAGGTTTACAAAAGTAAAACAGAAGCTGCCAAGAAAGAGTATTTAAAAGCCCTCGCTGCATATCGTGCTAGCCTGGTTTCCAAGGTGAGAAACTGTTTCTTCTTTTCACCTGAAAATGTGTGAATTGTGCAGAAATGCTAATTGCATTCTTCAACTGCAAACGTTTGGAATGAGAGAAACAAGTAAAGCAATATGTGGTCTAAAATGCATAGTATACCTATAGGTGGATGTAATGATATTTTGCAAAGGAGAAAATGCCTTACAGGATTTTTAATAATTTTTTCTCCATCCAGGCTGCAGCAGAATCAGCTGAGGCCCAGACTATTCGCTCAGTGCAGCAGACACTGGCCTCCACCAGTCTGTCTCCAGGCTTGGTGCTGCCTTCACCCCTCAATCAGCACCCCTCCATGGCTTCAGCCTCCCAGGCCCTCCAACAAGCCCTACCACGGGCCATTGCCCCAAAACCTTTGCAGATGAGACTAGGGGGCAGTCAAATTGTGACCTCGGTCACTGTTTCCCACCAGAACATGTCCCCCGGGATGCCACAACAGCTGCTTGGCCAGATGGGTGCCGGAGGGGCCATGGTGACGGGAGCCCAGTCTACTGCAGTGTCTCAGATGAGTCCACCCATGCAACCGGTGCAGCAGCATGCAATGCAGCAGATGCAACAGCAGCAACAGCAGCAGCAGATGCAGCAGCACCTCCAGCACCATCAGATGCAGCAACATCAGCAGCAGCAACAGCAGATGCAGCTGCAGCACATGCAGTTGCAGCATCAGCTGCATCAGCAGCAGATGCAACATCTCCAGCAGCAGCAACAACAACAACAACAGCAGCAGCAGCAGCACCAATCCCAATGTTCACCACCCCAGCACTCTCCTGGTACACCCCACTCAGTTGCAGGCTCTGCATCACTTGGCAGCCCACAGTCGGCTCCACAGCAGCAGCCACATCCTTCCCAAATCCAGGCCCATGCCCAGGTCCTGTCCCAGGTCAGCATTTTCTGAGCCAAATGGAAATCCTATGTCAAAGAACAAGAATAGAATAAAAGCATCGTTCCACGTTGCTTTTCTATGTTGCACTTAAGAAGTGTGTAAGATTTAGAATGTTATACAAAGAACTTGTCCATTGTTATAGACGGATATGCACATGCGTATACAGGAGGTAAACATGTTAGTTGGCATTTGTCTATAAAATAGGCTGAGCTATGACAGAAACCTGTTTGGGCGAGCGCTCAGTGATTGTTTGTGAGGTTTTTCAGTTGTCAATTTAAACCGACTGGGCACACAACATGTTGAAAGACGTGTGTCTTTCACTGTTTTATTTAACAATAAAGCTTTATTTATGAGGCCAGAGTTGCCAGTTCAGTTCAGTGAAAGGACATTTTGAATGCGTTCCAACAAAAGGATTTTTATCTCTCTTTAGCTTTTGCCTGGACTGAGTGACTCACAGGAACCTTGCTGGAAACCAGTAACCCACACATCAGTCTTTGTTCCCACACTGGCCAGTGTATAACAAGACTTTCTTTACTCCAATATTTCACTTTCACCAATCATTCTCAGAGATGTAACTGTTCGACAATGTCATGTAGGAAATCATTGATCAAATCATCACACGTTGGAGGCCCGGTGATATTTGAACACATTTAAAACATATCACAAATGCAGACAATGTCTTGGAGAATAAGGGGAACTGAAAATAAAAGGTCTTGTGCTGCGGATCTGATCTGAATGAATGGCTGAACAGACTGAGACAGGACCTGCCATAAATCATTTATGTCATCACATCATCAAACTGTAGCTGTAATCTGCTGTACATGTTTTGTAGAGAGAGGAGAGACGAGACCTCCTTTATCCAATAATGTACCCTCCAGATGATTTGCCCAAAATCGTGTAACTGGCATCCCCCCAAAAATACTTCTTTAATCTATTTCTTTTTACTTCAGATGTTTAACAATTAAATTATGTTTTTATTTTGTGTAACATAAGGGATATTTTATGGTAAATACAAATTTGCAGATGAAGGCAGATGGTTTGGGGAGTGATGTATTTTTACTCTGCTCCTTGATACCGTCATTGTTTTAAAAAATTAAAAAAGGAAAATTAGCAGAGCCGGTTTGTTGCACTGCCAAAACTAACTGAAAAAGGCATTGGAGGTATTTTTGCCAGCTGTACAGAAGTCCCTGAAAAAAAGAAAATGTTGTAAATTTTTCATATCACCTGTTGTAAAGTTTTAATATGTGAGGCTTTAATTAAAGCATTGTTAAACGACCTGTGGATTGCTATATCACATAGTGCATTTCTGCTCTTTTATACTTTTTTATGAGTTACAATAGCAGCAGTTCATTTTGTTTGTATTTTACTTTCAAGTCAACTGCTTTTAAAAACTGTCCATAGAACGAATGCATATCCGTATGGAGTTCCTGAAAAGTTTTCAGCTCACAATAGGAAAAGTAATTTATTGTTTGAGTTTTTGCTCTGCAACAAAGACAAATCCAGAGACATTCCATCACTAATATGATAGTAGCCATAATTTTGTATGAAGTATTATATATTTCTTTGTGTCTCTGTTGAAAATTAAACTATCAATCACAAATATTTATTTGAAGGAATTGGTTTATTTCAAGAGTTATATTAGCCATAATTTCTATGAGGTTTTTCTTGACTTCTCCGTGTTAGCTACTGAAAATAAATACACGGATAAATATTCATGGCACTCAGTTGTTTACGAGATACGAGATAAATTTGTATGTTTTCTATGGAGTCGTTCTATAAGAGAGAAAAAAATACTTACATGCTGCAGGGATATATGAGCATTCATGTTGGCATTATTATACTGCGTGCTGTTTCTCAGTGATTACAATGGAGGTCCATTGTAACTGTGTGTAAAAACAGTGTTGATACTGGACAAGGTCAGCATGTAACTGGTACTTGTCTCAATAACAGTCCCCTTCTCACACACCAGTGCATTGGATTCTGCTTCTTTCTTACTCCCTTCAAAATCGCTTCATTTCCAAGACATCCCCAGGGGTTTGCTGAGCTCCCTTGAATAATATGGTGAGCGGGGGAGGGAAGGCAGGCAAACAATAATTATCATATCTTCACAATAGGCTGTGAATCCACTGGCCTAGAGAAGGGTCTTTTTTTCCAAAGGCAGCTGAGACTTTTTAAACATGGCTTAATGTTAGTTACAAATTAGGACAAGGAATATGCTCCTGTGCTTCTGTGATAGCAGCCTGATAGAATTTTCAAATATTGGTTAGTTTTCAATTAGTTGGTTTTAGGAAAGCATTTATAATTTGGGCCGGGGCCTTACGCTGCTGCTGCGGTGATTGGCTCCACGGCTCGGTGTGGAAACGATGCCCATTTCTCTGCCGTGATTAATTGCAGCATCTGTCCTGTCAGAAGCCCGAGTGAAGAGGTCTGCAGGAAAACTGCAAATAAGCGCTGGCAACAGTCTTAAAGTGCTTATGATGAAATGAAAATTAAAAACAGCAAGTGCCGTGCATGACCTGAATCTCAATACAGGGGGAGAAGAGGAGAATGTGAGAGCGGGTGTCCATGGATACCAAACACATGCTTTAAAAACACACAGTAATGAGGCTCTGGGAAATCGCTGTTATTATTCTGAACAGATTCACAGCAGAGCCCATTAATAATGCATGGAGCTCCTTGTTATTCCATAACCCCTCAGTACTGCGGTCACTGTGTGTACAAATATCTCACAGCCAGGATTGGAGTTATGGGACTCTGCAATAAAAAGGTTACAGATATTTTCAAAACACTGATATACACACACAGATAATTTCCAAGGATAACACACTACCCCTGCTATAATGGGATCTGGTTTAATTTCAATAGGTGAATAAATAAATGTCACCTGCTTTATGCAGTAGACTTTGCCTGTTGTCTCTGCAAGATAAATATTTTTTAACGGGGAGACATGATATGATCATAGAAGCATGAAGCAATCAATATCACCCATGCTCCTCTTTCTTTCAGTCCTGTTCATTAACTAACACTGAAGAAATGCATAAAGGGCAATATGACATTAATATGTCATTTGAGTAATGCAATCATGAGGTGACCTAATTGTCCTCCTCCTCCTCAGTGAGGTCAGTCGCTCGGCACAGTGCCGAGGATGACTAAGGAGTCAGATGTGGAAGCTAGGGGCTTCTGTAGTTTAATGATTTATTTGGCTCTTTTGTTGTTTTCCCGTTCAGCGCACAGATACAATGCGAACGTAACAAAAGCCCTGCTGACACTGACCATCTGACCATCAGACCCACGCAGCAGCCAATCTCACAGTCTGGGCTCAGGTCACAGATGCAGGACCTGCCACTCTGTCCTGACACTAAACTTTGGGTCTTTAAGGGACAGACAACATAGATTTTGGCTGATTTGCCTTGTCCAGAGGTGTTGCAGAGACAGCTGACCTGCTTTACACACAGGAACTAGGCCTCCAGTCAAATGGCTGACAACATTTAAGGAATTCTTAACCTTATGATGACGAGCTTCGTGGAGAAAACTATTGACCTCTGGGATGAATAGTGAACTTTGTTTGGGGGCTCATGGCTGGCTCTACTGTTGACATCCCTGACCAATGGCAAAGCTTGTTTAGAGAACTTTTGACCTGCCAGAGTAGAGGAGAGTCACAAATGATGCCTCTGACAAAATTAATGCTCTGAGGGGGTATAGTATAAATGTTGTGATACCACAATGCGTAAGTTGTCTGCTGATCTTATTTAAATTTTTAACTTTAGGCATTAACTATCTATTTGATCAGTTGGCTGTGGTAAGTTAATTCTGAATTTATATGGCCATTTATTAATTTCTATAAGTTAGAATTTGTCAAATAAAAATGCTATATTTTTTTAGAGCAAATGTATAAATAATGATTCCCTTTGCTTCTTCTACATCTTCTTTTATGACCACATACATGCACATGTAAAATGCAAATGTAAAACTTACACACACACACCCACACACACACACACGCACACACACACACACATTTTCCATCATGGGATTTCTTTGCAATGATCTTGTCTTGTGATGCAGTGATTCATCCATTAGGCTTTTTCCCCTGTTTTGTTATATAGTGTTGCGATACGTCTGATCTGCCACTTTTTTGACCTCTGTCAGTCTGTGCACAGCTAAACAGCAACACAATTCTGACTCAACCCTTCTAACATAGAGAAAACAAGGGATCTTTGAATGGTTCTGTATGCAAATGTTTGATATTGCCAGAAGAAGCTATGCGGCTATTGTAAATAATCCTCTTTCATGTAGGAATACAGAATCATAATTAACACAGGGCTGAAGTGGACAATGCTCTGTTGTTCTTTAGATTAGCAGTACAGAGTCAGAATAAACAGTTTTCATAGTATCCAAAGCACAATCTTTTATTTATACATGTAACTATATAATGTTCAAATGAGCACAAGTTAGACTGAGGGCAGATAAGCCAACCACCATTATCCTGCTGTCAACATCATAAAGGTCATGGAATAAACATCTAAAGCCCAAAGAATAACTGTTTATTGGAAGCAGTTGTCACCATAACAATAACACCTGTGAACGTATGATGAGCTGGTTTGTTTCAAATTATTATGGTTAGCGCAGTTTTGATATAGTGCGTTGTCTGTATTTAGCAGAGCAAATGCATCTGGGGCATTTATTTGCTGTTGAATTATACAGTGGCTTTGGAAAAAAAATGCACAGCAAGCTGTCAGTGATTTGAAAAAGCTTTCTTTATTGTGACAGATCATCATGCCCCAGAGGTTGACAGATGTCCCTGCATTGCATGGAAACGATAGCAGTTTCTTTTTATTTGGACTTTGTTTGGTTTAAGAATGTAAAATCCTGCTTGCTCTCCCCCCACTGCCACTTTTCGATTTATTTCATCACTATTTTATAGTCTTTGTGTTCAGTAGAGGATCCCAACACTGAAATTGCCTTTTATTGCAACTTACTTAGCCTGTTAATATAGGCTATTACAGAGCCAACATGTTTCTATGGCAACAAAACCGATAAAGTGTACCAGGAGACTAGAGTGATAGATTACACATGCATGCTGTGTCGCATCCAATTAACTCAAACTGACTGTACACCACATTATGCCACGACTTGCAGGAAAATCAATAAATATGGACAGTACCCAACAAGGTTCCCCCTCAGTTTCTTTCTTTCATCCCTTACGAGAGAAGCCAAGACAGATCATGGCACTAGGATGTCCCTGCTGCTACAAGAGGCAGGTGCTGTGTAGACACCATTCAAAACTTGGTCTATTCAGTCCAACTCCTCTAACGCTCCATTCATGCATAGCAAAACACCATCTGCTCCTGTTTTGCCCGGGGCAATCACAGCTGACCAAAAAAAAAAAGAGAGAGAAAGAAAAGAAATCCATGATAACAGCTGTTGCCAAACAAAAGCCAAACAAAAGGGGGTAGGAAAAGGTTATAGACAAGTTCAACACCAAAAATTACTCATTGGAGAGGGCGAAGGAAAACATTTACTCTCAGTAATAGTCAGGGAAATGGGATGCCATCCAGCAGAGAGACGGGGAAAGGGTTAAACGTGAGGCGTTCAGTGTGTGGGCCTGGCAGACTTGAAACAGCTCAGGTGATAATAGATTCAAGCTGAGGGTGATTCTTTTACACAGTTGATTCTCGGGGTGCAGGAGCAGAGGCAAATGAGCCATAGAGTCTAAAGCACATGCAGGTACAGATACACACTGGCTATCCAGGAAGTGCACGCTGATGCTATTCTTTATACTGTACATACCAGTCAGCATTAAAAAAAACATACTGTTTAAGGGTGGTGATTTTCTTTTTAATTCTCATTATTTTGCTTCTATAATTGAATTATTTATTTTCAAAAGGTATCCAATTTACAGTAAAAGTATTATTTGTGTACAAACATTTCCTAAGAATAAAAAAATGCATTGTTTTGTGAAATAGTTGTAAGTGAACTGACATGATATAGAATAGAGATAAAAATACCCTAACTGTTGTTGATTTTTTTTTGACTGAAACTAATTGTTACACCTTAACAGTCTAATTGACCATTTGACTAATTATCTCAGTTATACCATTTTTTTTTGCTCTAGTCTGTTGACAAGAGACAGTAAGTCCATAACAATATGTCATTAGAAATAGAAAATAGCAAAGACTTGGTCCTCCATCCATAACTACATGTCATAGCAATATGTTTATCTTATTAATAGCAGGTTCTCAGTGGATATAATTAAATGGTACATCATACAGAAAATGTGAATAATAATTATAATAATTAAATAATTAACCAGAGCCTGTAATTAACACAAATATTGACTCAAATAAGGCATAAAAATATATGTATCCTTGCTCCAGCATGATGAATACTTTCTATCCTCCCCTGCTTTATGCTGCATTGTGCTGTGATTGGCACCGGTTCCTCGACCTTGTGAGGCCCAGCTTGATCTAATGTATGGCCGCTGACCTGGGGGAGGGGTTGCGAGCAAAGGTGAAAGACTGAACAGCTTGCATGCCTGCAGTCCTCAGCTGCCAATGCAGGCTTCATGCTGCAAAACCACCATTTGAGTCACATAGAAGTGTCATGGCAGCCATATACAATGCTGGCAGGAGCTCGAATACACCTGATACACAATACAGCAGTTAAACAGAGGTCCAGGAGGGAGCAAAGTTAAAGTGGAAGCAGAAGAAGAGGAAGGAGGGATCAGTAAGTGATGATAATCTTACTGTCCCCGTGGGGATAATTAGGTTTTATCTTATCGTTTTTTATGCTGACTCTGAACAGACTTGGATCTAATTGCATTTTCACATAATTCATAACATTAAAAATAATTCCTTAACCTCAAAGTAGCAGATGGTACATTTTTACAACAGAATAATGTAGCAGAAGCTTCAGATAATCAGAAGAAAACTGTTAAAAACTAATTCACAATTTTTCTGTAATGGGATCAATAACCTAAGTCACTGACTGAAACTCCAGATGTTATGAAACTCCAGGAAGAAGAAGTAAAAAATATACTGCAGATTATTTGCATTATTTGTATTTTTAACCAATTTGACTATGAAACATGCAAATCTCTGGGCTGGACCCTGATGCTGTGAGAGATGTCATGGGTGGAGTTTTATTTATAAACAGAAACTCCTGTGGCAGTTGATCGGTCAATTTGCCTAACAAATAACCAACACATTTTCAGTTGGCTGCACACGACGGCTTCTTTGTTTGTCACATCAATTCAAACAACCTTGAACCAAAACAGAAATGAAATAAAAGTAAAGATGAGCGATGCCTGGAGAAAGAGCGGGCAGCTGCTCTTTAAGGTCATGTCCTGAGCTATGAACTCAGCTTAACATGGCTGTGTGGATGCCTGGACAGTGTACAGTAGACTTGTAATGAAGAAGGGAGAGACAGGACAGAAGACAGGCTCCAGCCTCACGCCATCAGAGGTGATTTGTCTGCCAAACTGATTCCAGTCCCAGTAGTTTTATCAGTTTAATGCCCAGGCAGCGTTCATTATTTCTTTGCCGGGAGGGTCAGCTTCTCTTCAGCAGAACAAGTGTGGGTTGTGTTTCTGTCAAAAAGAGAGGGGGGTTAGTGCTTGACCCGCAAAGCCATTCAGCTCTCAGAGCGATCCATTGTTTGGGTCCTCTCTTTGTTCAGTTGCCTGCAGAGAGAGAAGGGGCCGGTTAAAGGGGAGAGAAGGAGAAGAGCTGGGGTCTCGCTGGGTGCCAGGGGTCTGCACTTACCCTCAACACACAAGGCCTAATGTTTATTATCTGTACCAGTGTTTTGGCACACACACACTTACTCAAGCTACATCATTTCAGACTTACACTACAGGTCAGACTACGGGTCAGATTTCTTTATGCAGCTGAAATATTTAAAACACTGACATCCAAGCAAAAAATTTCATTGTGAAGCTACATGAAGAGCACAGAGATGTATTAAGAAACAGACATGTCTCACTGATGAAAACACTCCATATAAAAATCTGAAAAGTAACACTGCATGTATTTTACAACAAAGTGCAGTGACATAAGCATGGACAAGCAGCACAAGAGAGTAAATAAAAGTATTTTCTGATGTAGATTATGCAGATCACTAATCTAATATAATCTCATATAGTAGTTATTGGATAAAAAGTAATGGCTTTATTCAATAGACTGTACTAATATATTCATATTTATTCAATATAAGAATGTTTGCATTCTGATAGCAGTCATAATGTTTAACATGTTCACCGTCTTAGTAACCATTTACAAATTAGCACTTACCTTAAATAGCGATTTCTCCAATTTTCAGTTGGATGGTATCAGTCTAAGGACCATATGCATATGAATAGTGTTAAATCTCCATCTGGATTTCTAAAATACTTCTCAGCTTCCAGATGAAAAATTCCTCCAGATGACATAATTTAGAGTTTTTCAGTCCAGGTGATGTCATTAGGGTGGGGTTTTATTTTTGACCATACATTTGGAAAAAGTTACAATTCTCAGTAGCTGTACACTATATGTAAGATTATTTTTGAAATCTCCAAATTAATTTGTGTCCACAGTTTATCACTGATTAAAGAAATAAGTCCATGCCAGTCAGCGAGTTTCCCATTTCCAGCCATATGTCAGCTGGTGTCAGACTCAGATCTGGGTTTGAGCCAATTATCAGAGCAGATCACACAGACGAGTGAGGTTCATCTCATCCTGGCACACACTCTTACTGTGCCTCATTAACTCAAAGAAGTTAACAGCAGTAGTAGATCAACGCTAAGCTAAATCACTGTGTAGCTTTTTAGACACTAAACAAAAGTGTGAAATTTGAAACAATCAATATAATGTAAATATTGTTCAATAATCTTTTATAGTAACAAATATATATAACAAAAACTACTATAGGTTAGTCAAACTCTATGCCCTAAATCCTAAGAAGAGAAAACTGTTCAGGGACGTTTAGATAAATTAACAGTAAGTTGATAAGTTAAAGACTGAACCATCACTTCCTGTCACGGTCATCAACCACTCCTCTTTTGTGGAGCAATTCATATTGCAACAAAGGGTAAAAAATAATGGTGCAATAAGCTATAGCAAGATACCTTGCTAGCGGTCAGCGGAGAATGCTGCTAATGGTGGCACTTCCATAAGGGTAGTTAGGTCAGTCCTAATTTTTAGGTTCTTTTGTTGCCTAACTTGACACTATGGACAGTGGCTTAAGCTGTGGGTGTAGCCAACTTCTCTGGCTCCTCTCAGAGGTGATTTGGGGCCGGGCTGATGGTTGGTCTATTTATCATACGAGTTCTAATGTGCTAATTCTGTGTTCATAATCTGAGGCAGCATCATCCATCAATATTGCGTTGACAGCCCCACCAACCCCCCACCCTTGCCGTACCTCTCAGAGGCTGTTCACATGCAAAAGGGGGTCACTTCTTCACTATGTCCTAAATTCAGAATTTTACTTCATAACAATACAAATGAGCTTGCCCTGCCATTGTTGATTAATGGAAAATCACATCCCCTCATTCTTTTTTTGGTTATTAATGGAACATCTGTGCTCTGGAAGATGCACCACTCTGCACTTCTTTTATGTCTACTTTACACATTTAAACAAGTGGATGGTGATGTTGACTTATTATTTGGTGCCCTTGGATTGCAGTGACACAGTACTAAATTACTTTATATTTGTTAACTATATATCTCTCTATATATATACATTACAATCAAATGAGAATTGTCAGAGTGATGAGGTCTGATTTTTGAAAAATTAAGGGTGACACAGCTAATTCAGCAGGCAGACATCAGACGTGAGTGCTTGCTTTGACCTTTTCTATGACTATGAGAACAGACTAACTCACAAAGGGAACTGTATTAGAAAATAAATGAAAGGTCCTGATGGAAAGGTCAGGACACATGTTTCTGTGATGTCGAATAAAGTCTGTTTATAGCACGGTTTGGCTGACTGCACCTCCATACAAAGAATTTTCAACAAATCAAGTCTTATTGAGTCTCAGTGAAATGTTTTGCCGACAAACTATGTAGTCATGTCTAAGGAATTTGTAAAACATCCTGTGGTTGACAAGTTAGGGCTAAATTATTTTCTTACAGAAATTAACTGAAACCTTCAAATTAAAGTTTGTTTTATATATCACCAGATATGACATGACCAACATCAGAGTATTTATCATGAAAAATGGCACAAAGACTATAATGTTGGTATTGTTTATACTTGCATGGTTCATATTTCACTTACCAGTACTTTTTTGGTTGATGAGGTGAAAGTATCCCCATAGACACAAATTAGAGCAGATCAGCTAAGACCAGATGTTAGCCTAACATAAGTAGAAGCTATGCTTTGCTCCATTAAATCTGTAATATTATATAAAGGAAACATTATGAGGCAATACACATTGTCAGTGTTATTGCAAAGGACTGTGCAAAACACATTCCAAGTTATAATGCAGTGAAATATATGAAGCATATAATAAGCAGCACTAAGAGTGGATGGTGAATTAAATGTTAAATATCAGATATTATCAAAATAAGTGTAAGATTTTATAGATAGAGGTTATACATTTGCAGAAAAATTAAATCATCTCAAGCTTACAGCAGAGGTGAATTGCTGAAAACTAGTACCAAAGGTGAGATAATAACAGGGGCACAGTAATAGACAGAAATGTGTCTGAATTACCTGAGTGTGCATAACGAAACTGAAATATCAGTGAAGATTGTACAGTACATCAGCCCACGGTAAATTCACAGGAGGTCAGTGCAGACTCTTCTCTCAGTGGAGAGAATCATGATTCTTTTAACTACTGTAACTCAGACAGAACTAAATTAATTCAGGAATGGTTCATTTGATTCATCTTTGTATAAATGTCAATTTGCAGCTAGCACTCAGGGCTAAATAACCACAGGGCACAATGAATAAGAGAGTGCTTCCAATGTGTTTTACTCTATAAAATCAGTAACACACAATCAGTTTTAGGGGAAGCTACTTCAAAAGCCATGTACTAAACTGGGAGAAGTTGAAGTCTACAAAGCTACCCTAGGGAGAAATCTAGTTAGCTAAAGTTAGCCACACTACATCTCTCCTAAAAAGTAGTTCAAGCTACTTTGATGTAATTGACGATGTACAAATGAATTAAAACTAAGTATAATACAAGTAAAATGCCTGTTCACAGGACGCTATTCATTGTAAAGTAAAGGAGTGCCAGCTTTAGTTTTGAATCAGTCATACACTTGTTTTACAAAAACTAGAGTCCTGTTGAGGTTACTGCAGAATTAACCAATCGGTTAGCTAACATCTAAGGTAGTATCCAACAACTTCTCTGAATATTAATAAATAGCAATAGTCTTATGGCTACTTGACACCTACAGTCAAAGGCCAGATGTTTTGGCTGCGAAATTTAGTTTTTCACAAACTCTGCTTCAGAACTGTGAATACGCCCACTTCTTTGAAAGAGAAGTAGATGGTGGATTGTGTCAGGATGTTTCACCTGTTGCATGACACTGGACTCGATGTAAGAACAAACGTGAATTCTTTCATCCTTCAGCCTCATCAGAGAAAATTAAATAGTGCTTAACTTGCACCTTGTAGACAGTAACAACTTGGATACAGGATGCATATTCTTTGAGATTAATTATGAGCAAACTGCAAAATATTGTTTAACTACTTAATCTCATTACATTGCACACAATTAGCCATATAATTATACAATTTAAAAATATTGTTGTTTATTATTGTAGAAAGAAGAAGGACATGACAATAAGGGTTATAATAACAACTATAAAATAGTTATGACAGTGATGAAAAATAGTGTTTTGGATGTGTAAGATCATCTTGTGAATATCATATTTAATCAACCTATTAGTTGGAGTACATGATTTGACTTTTATTTAATCATATCAAAATAATTCACACTTGAGAGGTGTCTGGAGTAAAACTGTATATTAACTGTAATCCAGAAAACAAGGACCACATGGCTTTCAAATGTAGGTCTATGTTGTAACTGTTGCAGTAGTTTACAGCATAGCGGGCCATGGTTTGACACATGGAAAAGGAGCAATACTGAGATCCAAGGGATCAAAACAGCAGCCAAGGTTTTCTGCCTGTGGTGAATTGATGAAGAATACAGTACAGTTCCAAAATTATTCATGCATCTTTTTAAATGAATGATAAAACTGTTTACCCAGTGGTTAGTCAGGACATGTCTTTTCCTAGAGAGACCTGAGGACAGTTTACATATATACAGAATCATAACAAATGATTAACCAAAACAACCATCAAACGCTAAAAATACAATTATTTTCAACAGCCAAACAATTTTAAATAGCAACTATTAACATTAACTTACTTCTCTGCAAGTAAAAAAAGTTGTAAACACAACACTGACACAACCTGACAGACAATAGACACAGTTTTTCTCTTTTTATCTGTCATTTATGTCTCATGAAACTAAAACACCTCATGTCATGGCGCTTTACTTTTAGTATCTTCTCCCAGACTTAGCTTTTTTGCTTACTTTGTACCTCATTTGAAAGCCGCTTTGCAAAAAAACACGTGCCAAATGACTAAATAGTGAAAATGTGATGCTACAAACCCAAAACAGTGATCTAAAAGTTCCAGAGTGGGGCAAAAATTTTCTGTGGATTTAAAGCTCTGATTCACTGGTAATGTAATATATGGATTAGAGCAGCTTTACTATCAGCATCTCTGACATGACAAATATTTAGAATCATTGTTGATTACATTGCTGATGCCGTTTTTGTAAACATGCTTACAAATTCTACTTTCACCTAGCTGCTTGTTGCAGTTTGATATTTGCTGCTCTTGCTTCTGCTTTGACAGTGATGTACCAATATATTTAACTGCTTTTTATTTAAACTCTTTCAAAATACAAAATGGGTATATTTTAGCTGATCATAAATATCCCTGTCCTTTAAATGCTCATACTCTCAAGAAGTAAAGGTCATGTGGCTTGTAAATCCACAGCCTCAGTAAAATGGATGGATGAGATGGATTGCTTAAACTGTTATCTAGTTTTTAATATTTTCTCTTCCCTCTCCATCAGTCTCTTTCTCCCTTAGTCGTAAATAGTGATTCACAGCTCTGATTGTGACCAAGCTGATGATTTTAATTTTCTGTTTTCAGAGTAATAAACACTGACATGAGAATGAGCCTGAGGCAGAGACTTCTAATGAGAAAATGAAATTAGTTTTTCAGCTGACTGATCAGAAACATTTCATACATTATAATCAAGCATTTATTTGACGTGCTTTGCTTTGTGTGCGTGCATGCGAGTGCGTACTGGACTGTATGTGTGTATGCGAGAGCTCATGTGTGCGCGCGTGTAAATACATTATTCATGGTTCTGCTTGTGCTATGCTACTGCTTGTTATTGCTACACCAAGACACAGCTTATGACATTTTCCAACCTTTTGTACATGAAGTTTTAGCTGGCTGTCTCTGTATATGTAATTTTCTGCCTCGTCTTTCACTGTTGCCTCCATCACATTCTATCTCAAATAAACTATGCTGGTCAAATAACCAATTACACCTGGCTCTGCTGCTACAGGAACTGGTATGGAAGGCAGCGATGCTCAGTTCACTATAACAATGGACAAAACTCTGACACTTGACATCATATGAGGAAAACAAGTTGGATAAATAAGAAATAGCTTATTCTTGTGCTGTGCATTTAATATGGGACATGTCTGTCGTATCCACCACTGATATGACAATCCTAGAGTTTAGCGTTTTCTATGTATTTCTCAAGGCTACAGTTAAAAGACCTTTTAGTGAGCATCTGAAATCCATCAGGTTATGCCCTTGATGGAAATTCATTGACACAAGGTTATTTACAGAGTGACAGCGTGCTTGACCTTAAACCCCAAACTTCATTTTAATTTAGTCTGTATTTACTGATAGACCTCAAAAGCATTATTGCTTTCAGTTTTTCTACACCAAATTTACTGCAATTGAAATTATGGAAAAAAAATGTCAGACCATTTTTAAACGGCTCCGATGTTCACAAACTGTTATTAAGGAAATATTTTTTCTTTGTAATTCTAACCAGGCCAAGTATGAATTACCATGGGTACCCTATTTTCAGTGTTTTTCCTCATTTGTGGATATCTTCCATTCCTTACTTCTTTCTAAATTGTTTTAATCCTGTTGCCAGAGGCCTGGACCAGAACATCATGTTCATTAGCATCTGTTTGCTGTTCCTACAGAGTTCAAAGTGATTCCTTTTCTCCTCCTTATATGTGGATAAGAGATTGAATTACTGCAGTGCTACCTCATGTCTCCCTCAGTACCATCTGACAAAAGTAGGGCAGCAAGAAAAACAGAGGGTGGAGAATGTCTTTATTGTTGGGTTACATCATTCATTTGATCTTTAGCAAGAATTTTGTGTTGTGATCTGTAGAGCTAAACTCAGCTTTACAGACCTGTAGAGAAACAATCAATTAGTAAAGAGAAACAAAATGCGTGCAGATAACAGCTTATGTTTAGTAAGACATCACTGCATGTCAAGAAATGCGTTTTCTGTCAAAATAAACCTTTATTGATTATTGTTTGCATTCCTCCATACGCAAATGCATAGACCTTTAAACATTTTCATTTTTATTTGATTAAAGAAAAAGATTGTGCTATTTGAGATTAAAGCCTAAGACAGTTTTGATGCTAATTGTGCTCAGCATTTCCTCCAGTGCTTTCACTTTGTGTAATGACCTCTCTGTATTACAGTTTTCTCTTTTGCTGGTGGTCCAACCATTCCTGTGCATTCCTGTGTCTACCAGCAAGGAATTCACAGAATTCCCCACATGTAAGTCATCCAGTGTTTGTGTTTTAAATGTCACTGACATCAATCTAGTTGGTTACAATACACCATCTTAGCATTATATAGGAGTTGCATAAAACTGTGCCAACCCAGCATTTGCTGCTGATGCACTGAAAGCATTTGTCTAGCAAAAGCAACAAACAGAGGTCTCATAACTTTTTTTTGTTTGCTTGTTTTGTTTTGTTTTGTTATGGCACACCTATGTAGCATTTTCTGCCTGAAATGACACTAATTGAGGCAAATTTCAGATGTTCTTGTAGCTCCCTCTCGATCTGAGAAACAATTTATATTTTTTCATGTATAATGTGTAGTATACTCTGCAGGACCTGTAAATGAATTTCAATATGTAAAATTAGTCAAGTTTCCCTTGAATGTTTCCAGAACTAATCAATCAGATCAAAAAATCTTAATGATTCATAATCTAAGATACTAAACAATTTTCAATTGAAAATATATATGTACAGTGATTGGATTTTTGTAGAACTTCTTGTTGTACTGTGTTCTGTACAAGCTAAACAAGCTAAACATAGCAGGCCACACTGAAGAATTATGTAAAATGTAAGTTATTCTAACAAAAACTAAAAACACATCTAAAACAGTAAATGCAAAAAGAAATGCCCAGAAAGGTGAGATTATACAAGGTTTTTGCAATCACAAGAAATGATGGCTTTGCTTTTATAACACAGAGGCGCTAGGTAAAATGCTGTAGGAGCAAAACTACACATCTGGAACAGAGAATAACAGAACACATGTCAGACCTCAGCCCTCTCTGCTCCCTCTGTTCTGCTTTGTATCATGAGGCCTGCCTCCTGCATGCCTTGCTAGCGCTCTGTGGGCTCACTGCCCATTTGCTGTAGGGACAACGATGGTCCTAGCCATCTCGTTGTCCTATACAATCTCAATCTCAATTATGTACTTTAAAACAACAGGTAACAACAGAGTACTTTGAGTACTTCATTGTGCTTTGGATACATCTTATCTTATCTTATCTTAACTCATCTTAACCAAATAAATAAATAAAATAAAAGGCCACCAATTTATATAAATTAAAAATAAATAAATATACAGTCCTTACCTTCAATATTAACATTCACACCCATAAAGTAATTTAGTTTTTTTCTATCTCTGCAGTCACCTAATGACTGAATGATGACAACAGTAAGGGCACTATGGCAAATCTGAGTGACTGTTGACCTGATGTGAGTTGCTGTTACCATTATTCTACAGGCTACATGAAATGAGCAAACTGTCACTTTGAAATATAAATGTATTGTATGGAGAGTAAAACCCTGCCAGTGCACACTTCACCTCCCTTCCCGGTAGTTGAAGGGACTGTTATCAGAGCTGACTGAGACAGAAGCAAAAATTACTAAAGCCATATGGCGGACTCTGATACACATATTGTATTTAAATGTGCAGTCGTGCTTATGTGTCCTTCTGGATGAAACATCTAATAAAAAGCTGATATGAAGATGTTGTTAGTTGTTCCTGTGAGATTCTTAAAATCCTCACATTAGTATATTGCATTTATTTCTGGATAATATATCTCTAAACATCACATGAACTAATTACATAAAGCAAACTGTAACCTTCTATAGTCTGGAGCAGCTTAGGTTCAGTTGGTAAAGCAGTTGTCTATGAACCCCACGGTCATAGGTTTAACTTCTGGTTTCTCTTGGCCATGTGTGGAGGCGTCATCGGACAAAATGGGAAACCCCATTGTAGTATCATCATCTCCTGCATCTGTGCCAATAATAATTTATTAAAAGGCTTCAATAAACTAATTGTTATTATTAGTTTAAAAGATTATCTTTGTTAATGAAGGAAACTATTTTGTGAACGATTAAAAGTCAAAATTTATGAATAATGAAAACCTAAATTAGGTTTTGTCACTACATGCAGTGCCTAAAGAAAAATGTAACTCAAAGCTCGCTTTTTTACAGCTTGGGAGACAAAAGTGTGATCCTTATTTCAGCGTCATTTATTTTTCTGTTCTGTCTGATATGATTCTCATAAAATTTACTATAAGAGAAAAAGAAAAGCCTTAATCCTTAAAACATAAGCCTAATACCTTATATTTTTTTCTCATTTGGAGGCTCCACAACATTAACATTTCACCAATTAACATTATTTAATAATGTTAAAATAAATCTATATAAACAGATACATAAAAACAGAAAACAAAAAAGCATAATGTAGCTAGTAATGCTCATTGTCGCTTCCAGAAGAGCACAAATAGCTTAGATGAAGCTTCCTTACAACTCAAGGATGACGCCTGTCTCACCTAGTTTCCAAAGTAAATTCTATGAGAAATACATAAAATAAAATATCAGATAAAATAGAAACTAAAGTGAGGATGAAATGAGAATAGCAATTTTGTCTCTCCAGCAGTTAAAGACCAAGCTTTGAACACTTAGTTTATGCAACACAAAACAATTTCTATGTTTATATTTTTGAAAACTAAATGTGTTCATATTTAAAGATATAGTCTTGATGCATAGATCCATCCATCCATTTTCTGAACCACAGGGCCCCAGACCCTATCCCAGCCATCATATGGACAAGAGGCCCAGAGTTTCCAGAGTTTCCAATTAACCTGACTTTGGAAGGAAGCCAGAGTGCCGGAGACAACCCACACAAAAAGACTCTGGCCAACCTGGGAATCAAACCCAAGACCTTCTTGCTGTAAGGCAACAGTGCTACCCACTACACCACCATGCCACCCATGCATAGATGTATGGTTTGTATGTATAAGAGAAAAATGTTAAAATGTTTTCACAATTTATTCTTTAAAATGTAAAAAAAAAAAAGTAATAATCATGTTTCATGCATGTGGTGTTAGCATCATATAGAAATCACTCAACTTATATCACTTTTTCAAAGAATGAAACTCAAAGAGACAGAAAAGAACAAGTGTTTCTTTTGAGACTTTGTATATGTTCACTATATGCTCCTAAACCCCTGAATGGATCTCAGCCCTCAAATGACCGTGACTGAGTGACATACAACAAAACCTAAATAAATAAATTATTTAGTGTTTCTTTGTGTTCAAAACTTTGATTCCAATATCCTGGGCAAAGCGGAGTACTACAGCTAGTAATATATAATTGGGTTTTCAATCATCCTGTGCATTCATCCATATACAATACAGTAGTAATTATTTAGCCCATGCTTGATATTTAGCAGCCATACAATGTGTTAACAATATGCAGTAGATTATAACTCATGTTTCACCCAGCTTTTCTCCCTGTGTGGAGGTATGCGCATAAATTACACAGATGTTTCTCCTGGCTCGGGTTATTTTCAGCTGTGGTTTCTGTGCAATTATGTAAAATTATAACCCGATCCAATCTGACAACAGAGACCCAACATATAGCAGTATTATTATGCTAATTTATTTAATGTGGATTACATTTACTATTCAAAATAATATTTTGGTGCAATATTAAGAAATATAAGATTCTTAACTGATGTGACAGAAAACTCGGATGTGTGTCTTTTTACTTACATGTGAAGTACTATTCTGATTCAGAAAGTAAAATTATCAATTCGTTCTTTCAGTCTTTCTACTTTCACCGGTTAAGCACATAGGATGCTTACTGCTTACTGTCAACGCTGCGTTTTGTTTTTGTGAAACACAAATGAACTTGCGTTTTGTTGCACATGCTGTTATTTAGATGATTCTCATTAGGTCACGTCCTGACTTTGTCACTGACTTTTTCATGAGTCTCTGTAAGATAAATCACACAAATTAGATTTACTGAGCCAAGCGAAGAAAGAAACAGAAGCACTTAATGAAACCATAGCACATAACTTTAGAAGACAAAAGTGCTCGGACCGCTCGTACACATAGATCACTAGTCACTAGTTCTGCCCTTAACACATTTAAATTATTTAAATACACATTGCATGTGTGTTTATGTTCCATTTCACATCTATTTAAGCATACCGATTTGCAAAACGTGAGTGAGTGAACATTTTTACTGCAGCTGCACACTAAAAGCAAATGTTGTGTTGCCTGAGGTGTAAACAGAGAGATGAGCACACTACATAACACTCTATTTGCAATACATTATTCTCTGCCTGCTCTGCTTAAGGAAAGAACTTAAGGATATAGCAGCGAGAACTGTTATGACTGAGCAGATGTCATGCCAAACAAGTTGCTCCATTTATAATAGTCTGCCTGGGTATGCTTAAATCCACTGACACATTTGTGTGTTGCCTGGCAACACAGACCATGTTTGTTTGGAGTTGCTGCTGTTTAACTGTTAGAAAATCTGCTGCCACCCTATCGTTAACTAATATTGTATTAATACAATAACTACATAATTATTACTACAGCATTCACATGCATAGTGTGTGGGATTTATAATAATAACAAATGCAAAAAAAAATTTTTTTAAAGTTTCAACCTCTCAAAAATGAGTAAGTTCAGTGATCATTAAAGCACACTACTCATTCGATTTTAATATTGTATTTGTTGTTTACAATTAGGACCACTAACCTGATAACGATGCCAAACAAAGGCCTCAGAGCAACTAAAATAATTTGTGTTCAGTCGGTGAATTACCACATAATTTTTATGGAGTGTTCTTCTTTAGTGTTCTTACTGTTAACCACAGGACATTTGTGAGCATATACGGGCTCTACGGGTCAGGGGGGTCACAGAAAACAGCCATAATTATCCCCTGGAGAAAATACATTTCCATGCGGATTTGATGAATATACTGGTCAGCAGTCCCAAGATATCTTTCTCTGACCATTGGACCAACTGATTTTTTGTCAACCTCATAACACTACAGTATGCATGATTTATTAGGTATTAAGTATGAATTAGTTGTAACCTCTTCACCTCAACTTCACTGGCTTATGTCTCCTCGCTACTTTTAACTTTATTGTGCTTTTGTTTTGTGTTTGAATTTCACTTCATGAAATTTCAAAATTACTTTTTGCCATGCTACTCACTGAAGCACCAACACATCTGTGTTAGAGCAGATGAACATAAGCCACTGAATCCAGTGGTAATTTTGTCATATACATATATAATAGTGCAGAAGCATAGACGCAGTTGTACCATCTGTGTGTGTATTGCAGTGTTTCAGCCAACAAGCTCATTCTTTGCACCTGTTCAAGACAGAACCGTGAAACAAAATCCCCTGTGGTGGTGTTTTGGGAGTGGGACAAAAGTGAAACTGTGACCCTGGTCAAAACAAAAGAGGGCTTTGACAGACACAGAGTCAGTGTTGTATTTGTGCTCTCTTGCAACAAAATATTCACCAGAAAAGAGCTAGTTTCATCAACTGAGCAATCCAAAGTCTGAGAAAGCATATTCATATGCAGCTATCATGCAGCAGTAATTATGTTACCCTAAGACATTTACAAAGCATGTTTGCTAATGCAAAATAGCTGCAAATAAATGTACAGTAATTAAATGAGATGTGCTTGTGTGAAGATACACGAGTGATAATTAGTAATTGTACTTATTTACTGTGGCAGAGCTATTGCATAAAAGAACTTGGATCATTTTTCCATTATTTATTGTCTGAGAAAGTGCTGTAGGGCAAGTTGATACAAGCTGTGTGCCATTGGAATCTGAGTGAGAGAATATGGTGTGTATAATTTATTACCACAGAAAATCAATAGGATTCTGCAAGGCTAGCACTGCTTCACGTATGACATCTTTCAAATACATCCAAAACAGACTAACACAAACTTCAAATACCAACACTGAGGAATCCATTAAATGTTTCAGAGTAATTACCCACTCACAGTTGTATTTTCATGTTCTTCTTTTGTACCATTTTTAAATAGCAGTTTTCAGCTTGGCTGCTCTTTACCTACTTTAAAAACACAGTTATGTTGTTTTCAGCCTGTCTCCTTCAGCACTGAGGGAAAAGTGATTGAATTTTGTCTTCTTTGCAGAGGCAGCTTGGACTGAATAAAGATCTGCAGTGCTCGAGGTTATAACAGCAGAGAATGACGGCCCATAATGGCACTTAAAAGAGAAACTTGCATCATTAATCATCCCTTCCTTTCATAACCTTGACACGCCAGACAAGGAAATCCATGTCTATCTCAGCACAGACAATAAATATGAATGCTTTCCAGATTAGTCCCCAAAGTACAGAATGGATACTCTTTAAGGGTACATTTTCCAGTCATCACTCAACTGACTAAAATGAGCCAATTATTTCTTGTACAACAGCATGCCAATTAGAGAAATGTCTGCTCTGCTCCATTCATGATATTGTCATGTGGCTTGTTTAAGGTGCTGCCAGACAACATCTCTTCCAGTCCAAAGCCATTTAAACAAGATTTGGGGAGAGGGAGCCTGGTCTGTTATTGTCTGACACTAGTGGCCTGAAAGTGGGAGTTTTAGGCCATTTGAGCCAGTCTGACCTGAACTGTGCGCACAGAGTGTACAGTGGGATGTATTGTTTCACAGAAGTTGTTGAGAATCATTAAATATGAAATAAATTAAAACATTTAAGATTTGACGTAGTGATGAAAACTGAAAAAAAAAATGCTCTTAT
Organism: Helostoma temminkii; assembly: GCA_900302695.1. Taxonomy (NCBI): domain Eukaryota; kingdom Metazoa; phylum Chordata; class Actinopteri; order Anabantiformes; family Helostomatidae; genus Helostoma; species Helostoma temminkii. Next base: position 118,650 of record OMLM01001985.1, on the reverse strand, counting down.
ATTTAACCTGTGATTTGTTTGCATGTACATTTTTTGCAACCCTGTCTCACGTGTTGTACACTCAAATGTTGATTTCCATCTATGCTGTTGTGGTATAAGTAGGTAGTGGAAAAGGTCCCCAGCTAAAAAACATAACCTGCTATGTCACAAATACATTTCTACCACTCAACTGTGTTCTGAAATGTTATATTAAAATGTGATCAGAGCAGTTTAACAACTATGTTATATGATGACATGCCTCTTAACAAAGCTTAGCTGCCAGTCTTCCCAGAAAGGAGGTGCTTTATGTTAGTTAATGTAAATGTTTAGCATTTGGAGAAACACAGTCCCTGTTGTTGTTACATATAAATACATTGATTTAAAAATAGCCAAAGTAATTAAAGTGAAATTGCTTTCAAATGACTAGCTAAACTTCAGTTTAGCTGTTTACATGATCTACTGTGGAATTCATAGAATTTTCAGCTAGCAGTGCCACTCCAGCTTATTCATAAGACAGCACCTGCTGATTTCTTTTTCTCTCAGACTGACTCAGCATGAGCATAATTACCCAGAACCATTTTCTCTTGTGTAACCAAGACACTACTAGTCATCTTTTTCCTGGTCCTGTTCCTGTTGAAAATAAGCATGGTGGTAACAAGAACCTCAGCTGGTTCTTTTTCAATTTAATATCATTTTCATTGTTTCGTTTCTAGGAAACACTAATATGATTTAATCTAATTATTGTAATTAAGTAAATGTATAGTCTATGTTCTGGTTTAAATTAGCACCGTTATTACCATTTAAACTGCAGTCGACTATACCGTTATTTAGAGACCAGATCAGATGGCAGCCAGGTGAGTATATGTCTCTGAGGTCTTGTGTACACGGGAATATTTCTGTGGTTGATATTTTACCACACAGTGTTGTTTTTAAGGTTAGCAAGACAACATGTTTTCCATTTCTGTGATCTTTTTATGTTATTTCGAAAAGGGAAAGAGGAGAGAGCGCTCTGTCACCAACTGATACTCATCCCACAGCTAGATAAGAAGGACTGTAGTGTTTGGTAGATTTCAATTCATTGCAATAAATTCACAGATGCAATGCCCCAGATGCTTTCCTGCTGCCCACCCGAGGTATTTTTTTATTTTGCTCTGCCAGAGAAACTGTAAGTTATAAAATGATGATGCCAGCAATCCCATATGGTCATTTTAAGCTACGAATGCCTCTCCTTTGAACGGCAGTGCTGAATCGACATGTGTTTCTCAGCATGTTGAGTGAACAGAAGTAGCATATTCATTCTTACCCTGATGAACACTATAGGCTCGAGGCTGCAGCTGCACTCTTGTGGTATTTTCAACAGCGTTCAGGCAGCTGCTTGTGAACCAGCGACAAAGTGATAAACAGCTTTTCTCTCTGTTTTGTCTGTCTGCTTTTAAAAACAAACTCTGTAATTTTTACCTTTTCACAAACCAAATATTATGGACTCAGTATTTATCATTATGAGCCTCCCTTTGAAACATTAATCCATGGTTCTGAAAACATGATTGACAGCTCAAAAATGAAAGCAAACACGTGGTTTTCTTTAGTCAAGTCCTTGATTAACAAAATTCTAAACCATCTGGATTGTGTGGGTATGAATATATAAACAGATATGTTCTACAAACAGAATAAAGCACTCACGTAACCACTAGAATTGTATAGTACTGTAAGGATAAGACCCCAAACAAATCTAACAATGAAGTTAACTAGTGGCGTCTGCAAAAATTTGAATTCTAATCATGTGATCTGTGCATGCATGAAGCAGAGGGCAAACAAAAAGATGAAAGGTTTAGGAACCATCTGCCTCATACTTGTCCAGGCTGTCATTTCTGATTCAAATCTAGCGTAACACAACACAACTGGAGCCAGCTCAGGGACACAATGCTGCAGGCTGTCCACTGCTGACTGGTTAGACCTACAAACTACTTGAGATGGGGAAAAAAGGACACCTGCAGAATTACACAAGCTGAATGGTGATACCAGTTATTGTGCCTGTGTTTTTTTTGTTAGAGCATTTTGCATTGTTATTATTTTTGTCACATTTGAACTAACCAAGTAATGTTTTGAACATTTTCTAAGAAATGGAAAAAACTTGTTGTTAGGGCATTTTCACACCTGATTGTATGGAATCATTTGACAAGGTTGTAAACCTTAAACATTTACCTCTCCGTTCGGTTTCTTTTCGCTGGGGTTGGGCATCTTTGGTGTGAGGCCTATACAATTCGCATCTTGATACGCTGGAATACATACACGAATACATTAAAAATACTTGTTCAGAAACCTCCGATACTTACACGAAAATGTTTCAATACAATGCTAATTGACACAATCTGATTCAACACAGTGCAATTCAATGCAATACGGTGGGAATGGATGATGCAAAGGAATGTTGCTATGCAGTGCAATGAATCTGATTATATCCCAATCAAGTACAATTAAGACCTTTAACAAACAAGTTCTGTAGAAGTGTTTTCTGTCTGTTTACAGTATAGTACACCTTTACTGACTCACTGAATTAAATTAATACTCAAGGTTAATAAAAACTTACGTGCAATATGAAAAACTATGTTGTCAACAGTATTTAAGCAGAAGGTATATTAACTCGCCAGAGCAGCAGAAAGTAATTTTTATAATATGAACAATAAAAAATAAATTAACCAATCAAAAGGAGGAAGCTCATACCTGGATACAGAAGGAAAACATATAAACTGGTCGAGCTGTCAGCCAGCTGTGACTGGAAAAAAGTTGCAATACTTTGCTCACCACTCTTGGGGAGGGAGTAGCCGGATATGAACCTGAAACCAAGGCCGGGGATGATGATGATGATGATGATGTGAATTATAAGCTTAGTTTTACTGACTGTGTACATCATAGTTTGCTGATTACATGTGACTCGTCAAGCTTCCCTTCTCCCTTCCCGTAATGCTAGGGTTTCCAGACTTTTGATTTGTAATCCATGCGTGAGTATAGACTCAGCCTCTGCCATGTTTGTTGCACTTATCCACGGTAGGTCTAATTAAGGAGGAATAAAACTATCAAAATACCTAATGATTGTTGCTTTGGTCACATATCTTTATAAATGCATTGACATTTAATAATCAAATACATCAGACTGTATCAATGTAGATATGTAATAATAGGTAATAACACCCTACAGCAAGTGTACAAATGAATGAAAATTATGTGAGTCATAGCTTTTGGTCCTATTTTGGTTTGGTATGCTTTATCACCAGGAGGACTGACTCTGATATTTCTATTCTTACATGCAGCTCACTCATTTCAGACAACAGCTAATTGAAGCTAGAGGGACATTGTTATGGCTATAGTCCTGAGTTTGTTTTGGTTATCAGAAAGTTATCTTTAATTAGTTGTGGGACCTTTCGTTAATATATTAAGTACTGATGTATTTGCACGTTGCATGTTATTTTCTATTAACATATAGTCATCATGTTACTAGAAACCGTAATCAGGTCGCTGCTAAAACCAATACCCATGTTGGTATTCTGAATTCATGAGAGCTCAACACCCCTTAACATAACCTTTTCTTTAAAAATTGTTTCACACTGATGACGACCACCTGTTTGTGTAAATTTAAATATGCATTTCTGCAACAAGTCCTCCAACTTTAATGCCCATATAGGCTGTCTGGCCCAGCCTTCACCAGTCTTGTATTCACCTTGAACAGTCAGAAACACCAGACAACTAAGAGATTTGGACGGAGTTAAGGTCATCTGGGTTAGGTTTAGGCACCAAATAAAGCCAATAATGTGATGATAATAATAATAATAATAATAATAATAATAATAATAATAATAATAAATAATGCTGAATTCTTGCCTTAAAAGTATTTCTTGAACCTAACATGACAAATGCAACATTCATAATGAGTTACATTTGTCACAACCTCCCCTTGACTAATGCTGGGGATATAAATAGTTGGTGACCTTTTAATGTTCACTGCAGCTGCTGGGCATCATCAAATGGTAATATGTTTACATTAGTCATGTTGTACTGTTACAAAGAGTAAGCTGTATTTTACAGGACAATCTTCATTTCTGAGATTCAAGCAGCAAAACCAATAAAAAAGGGAAAATGGCTCAGGCTACATGGAGTTAGACTCAAAGAACATCTTTCTACAATATGCTATTAAAATATGTCAGTAAGTCAGCATGCTATGATGATGTATTGTGAATACAAAATTTAGCATTATCTTACATACATTACATATGCTATGTATTTTAATTCAGTCAATTTCAATACAGTTATAAATTCATTCAGATTAAGTCAAACAAGTGTGTTTTCCCCTAGTGAGAAAGGCACTATCAATTCATGACATGTATAATGGGTCTTTATGTACATTGAGTTGTAGGGAGACAGACATGAAACATGGGAAAGAATATTAAATCATAGAAAGAGGGTACAACATACAGCAGAGGTCGTCAGCCAGAGCCATACCGGGGAAGTTGCAGTTATGAGTGATGCACTGTGACCATTATATATATATATTGTACATGGAAATTGGTGAGTGACACACATTATTCTAAACTACAAATGGTTTTTGCACTAGGTCCATTAGTTTTTACATCCCACAATTTCACTGATTTAATTAACTTCATAGTTCTGATGTTTTGCCTCTTCAAACAAGAGATGCTGGATAGTTGTTTTCAGTGAAATGGCTCTAATAAACTCATTGCATACTACTTGCCCAACACCAAACATTAAATAGAAGAGTTCACAGACTAGCTCATGGACATACTAGAGCATGTAGCTGCTAAATATGGGTTAAAAAGAGAACATATCGCTATGATGGCTCAGGTAAATCTAAATGAATGCTAATGTTGCTTTGCATCTGGTGGATCTGTAAATAAGTTTTTAATGGCAATTGTTTGCCATTAAAATTGAAGTCTCTGTGTTGTGTTTCCAGCTTGTTTCTGCTGCCCCTGAGCATGGTTGTAACATCAGTAGAGCAGATTTTTTTCAGGTGCTGTGTAGAGTGGAAAAACAAGCTCATATGAACTGGTTACAGCTGCAAGAGAGCAAAGCCCTTATATATAACTTTTATAAAAATAGCCCTCAGCTCATTTGTGTTAATAAACACTTGTCTTGACTAAAACCCAGCTAAGCATCATCAGTTCACCCACTGCAAACCCACTATGATCTAATTCAGGCAATGTAAGCTGGGTAATTAGCTTATAATTGGCTTGCCTTCAATCAAATTAGTTCTTTTGGCACATGCCTGTTCATTGCAGTTTCTATTAGACAGTAATTACTACCAAACATGTACATGGAAAGACAAAATTATTTTTAAAAAAATATGTTTTATTTTGCTATGCCATCCTACACACCTGCCCTAGATTAGGGTACTCGATGTCATGCACTGTACATGCATACAGTGATAAGGAATGAGAATTCAATAGACGTTTATCTGCCACAATCTGTTTTCCTTGCTGTCTTGGTGACAGATGTTAGTGGAGCCAAACAAGACAAGGTCACTTACATGACTGAGCTCCATACCCCGGAGACTAAGGGTGCTTTCACATCTTGGTGTGTTTGCTCTGGTCTGAATCACTTGATGTGTTTATAAACTTGTAGAATTTTCTTCATGGTTCACTTTCTTTTCACACAGGAAAAAAAACAAAGGGCACCAAAGCTCGTCACTCAAACCATACAAGAACATTGTCTCTACTTATGGGTCAGGTGTGTCTGCTGAGTGACCAAAAATAAATAAATACAGGAAAACGTTTCTGTTGGACCACTGTATGTTTTTGCGACATGGGAGGAACAATTCCACAATGTTGTTTTTTACTGTACATCACTTGTTGAAAGTTAGTCAAGGGAAGGTTGTGACACCTTTTTCTGTGATTGAACCTAGCATTTGGTCCCGTTTTGGTTCAGTATACATTCTCACCAGCAGAATCACACAAGACTTTGCGAAATGATACGGATCAAGTCTTTTTGGCAGTCTTGTGCTGTAGTTTAGGTCTGCATCTGAGTGTCTGTAGGTGTTATTTCACACCTACAGGCTTTAGTTTCTTTAAATAAAATTTGATTGTGTTTCTCTCTGTGTTGTTAGGGATTTAAGGACACCGTGGCAATGTGTAGGTTTTAATTTCTTTGTTTATACAAGCAAACATGCTGCAGGATGAATCAAAACAAACATGGAGTCGTGTAGGTCAGGATGTCATGGAGGAGTGCAGTTTCTCAGAAACTTTCGGTCAGTTGTGTGTGCAGTAGGACCATCTCTCCCATGTCACAAAAACAATAGCAACAGCAGTAGTCCACTATACATAGTCCACTATACGGGATCTTCCTGTGGCAAACACATCTGACCAATAAGCAGAGAGAAAGCTCCCAAGTGAGACATCTTTGTACGCTTGGATTTTTCTCTGTGTTAAAAAGACCAAGAACCAAGAGGAAAATACTACAAGTTTACAAACTCATCAACTGATTTCGACCAAAGCAAACACAAAAATGTTAAAATGACAAACACATTTGAATTTCAATGTCCATATAATCCATAAATGTGACATTTTCCAAAAAATCAGCTTAGTGAGCATTTACTAAACATTTACTAAGCATAAACATCTGCTTTTGCTGCATCAAATGAACTGAACAGATAATTCAGAGGAAATCTTAATAATAGTAATAATAATAATAATAATAATAATAATGGAGAG
>OMLM01001985.1:100177-111935 GCA_900302695.1 Helostoma temminkii | reverse complement strand
AATAATGGTGTAGAAAAAACTGCACTCCTTGTTATTTTCTGGAGAGACAGATTTTAAACAATTAGTACATAAATGCTGAAAGGGAATTTTAAAATAAAAATGAAAATGTCTTGGGGTATTGGAGTGCTATTACCCCAACTACTGTTACATATCAACATCTCATATTTCTTAGTATCTCATTGACAGTTTGTACTTTTGTAGGCAGAGTATAAAAAACAATTCCAAGAGGACACAAAACTGTCATTAACACTTACAAACTTGATTTTTTGCTGCACTTCTAGTTGACCTGGTTCACACAGAGCCGCAACCCCATCACTGTTCACAATTTCAGCAGATTAACAGTAACAATAAAGCAAATTGTTTATTAACAGTAAAAGCACAAACATTTTGCAAAGAAAAGCAGGATGTATATGTAGGTATATATATATATATATGTATGTATATATATATAATGAAGGATTATTTTCCCTTTCTGCGCAAAAATACACTGAGATGAAGCTTAGAAGTGATGTCCAGAGGCCACAACAAGGCAATTTAATGTGAACCCTATATTCTGTGATTTACTTGAAATGAAAGCAGCTATTTTGAACAAGAAATGTTACCCAGTCACAACAGCTGAGCTTTGTCTGTTTGATTTGGTTGGATGGCCTCTGGTCTGATAACATTTGCTTTGAAAACAGGTGTGACTGTGTGCCGGAGGGAGGGGAGATACAGTGGAGATACAGGCAAATCTCTCTTAAGTAAAAGACTGGAAAATAAAGGTGTAACCCTCACATTTTACCTCCTGATCTACACTTTAAATATCTCTGGACAGCCACTCTCCATCCTGGTGTCTTATCATAAGCCTATGAACATTTTTATACATCTAGAGCTGACAAAAATGATTTTCTTTTTCCACTGTTAGTCCAAAAGATGCTACAAATTACAACCTGTGTGCATGCTATTTCAAAACAGCATTGCTTGAATGTGAGAGATGGGTTAACGGTAAATGGCATGTATTTTTTTGATGATCACACTATGTCCATGGTCACAGTGGAAGTCTGTGAACCATCTAAGCAGTTTGCCATTCATCACTAATGCTTTCAATCACTGAGTGCAGCTGAAAACAATCCCCTCTGTGAAGAGTCTTAGCTAAGTGGATGCATTGTTGATTACCTGTAACCACTCATAATACAAAGGCGCAGCTGTTTACTCTCGGTTGTGCCCATAGAGACATTATTCTCTGCCCAGGAAAAAGAGATGGGTGATCAAAATGAAGAGAAAATGTGCATGGTTAAAATAGCTGCATGCTGGACATGCAAATTGCAAAAGCAGAATGGACCATAGTTTTCGCTGAAAAATGGAACTTTGTGTTTTATTTTATTGACGTTTTCATTTATTCAGATTTTTCTCCTAAATGGTATATTTTTCATGTGTGTTAAACAACTGGGTGTAGGTGAACCAAGCGTAGTTACTGCATAGCCAAAAGCTGCAGGTTAAGATTCAAGTTTCCCAAAAGAGTCTATGTTTCAGTGAAAAAGTGTTCTTCATGGATGTTTTGATTGTGGAGAGATTCATTTTCCCAGTGCAATATTCAAACATGAGTAACCGTCCTCTCTAGGGATCTGATGTTTATCCTTGATTCTCAAATTCCAACCTTCCAAAACAGGGCATGACTGACCTGGAATAGTACAGATGCTGTCTTTATTCTGCAGCTCCACTCTCTCAGGACAGGTCCAAAGCAGCTGAAGAGATGGGAAGGAGTTTCTTTTTTTCTTTCAGGAGGTGTTGGAGATGCTGTTTGCATTTTAACAACATGTCTGCTTTATCCGTTATACTGTATCCAATTCACTTTAATTGATTTCTCTTTCAGTATTTATCCCCTTTAAATCAGTAGATGGCATTGTAAAAAATGGTAATAGGCTTGGCAGAGTGCCTAATTTATTTCTTTTGTACGTGTGTGTGCATGTGTGAGCACATGAGTGTGTGCTTGTACTAAAAGCGACATAAAAAAGGAAAAACAGTAGTGGAGATTGTTCTGTTAAAGTACTCGATAGCTCAGCCTGCTGCTTAATTCCACTCATTTAACATATATATAACTGTAATAGTGAATGAGAAGTGGAAGAAACTCTTTAGTCATTGTCAGTGAATGTGAGCTTTATAGACTGAAATTTGTCACTGTACTCCATAGTACTTTTAGACAAATGCAAAGATCCCCCTCAGGCAAGAGAACAAAGGGGCAGGTGCAACTTCCTTCTCCCTTTCACTTGTATATAAAACTGATGCAGTGCCAGCCTCCAATATATGAGCGTTAATACACGCAACAGGGTGCCAGCTTGTGTTTCATCAGCGTGTGCAGTAATAAAGAGCTTGATTTTAGAGCAAACAAACCAGCCACTAGTAGAGCATGCTTGACGCTAACAGGTTTGCACAGTCGCATTCCCAATGACAGCAAAAAGTAAATTAATTTTCACTGGCTTGCTGACCTTTGAGCAGTGACATGATGAAACTTCTTTTAAAACACCCATAACCCTTGTCCAGTCCGAGATGCTTTAAAATTCTAAGATGAAGAGAAAAAATAAGAAAAGAAAAATAATACAATGTGTTTGATGAGTGTGTGTTACATTCTCAATCAATTACTACAACTGTACATGTCATCGTTTTAAAACAATTTAATGCTTGAATCTGCAGAATGAAATAACCTTAACCTTTAAAGTCAAGCAGAAAATATGTGGGTCAAACAAAGGTTTGGTTTGACTTTCTCAACACAGCTGGTTGCCCCTGAAAAGAGCAATTACCAACAAGTCATTTATTAAAACCCTTGTGATTATGACTGGAAATCAATTATTGATGATTTGTGGGACTGGCTCTGTCTGGACCAATGGCGATGTTCTGACATACATCTGAGGAGTAGCTGTGTGAAGTGCAGTGTTTGGCTGTTGTTTTGTTTGAGCAGCAGCAGGTGGCTTGCGTCCTTGGGTTTTTGTTGCTTGTGAACTTGAGCCTTTTTGGCACGTCAGCAGATTCCCATGAGACGTGAATGATCAGGTTTCTGTGTATAGATCTAGTTGCATCATGGAGTGGGGTGTCTGTATCTGTGACCAACACTCCATAGCGCACATTGCTACACGGTGCACAACATTAACGCAGGTAGGTTTTATTCACGCTATGCTATTCTACATTTAATAAAAAATATTTTTTAATTCAACTCAGTTTATTCATATAGCACCAAATCACAACAAATGTCATCAAAGACACTTTAAGGTTTGAGACCTTACAGAATATACCAATACAACTATGAATTATATAGAAAATATAAAAAATCCAACTTGATCAGAACTAGATGCTAGGTTTAGGAGAGGAAAAACCTCAATGGAAGAAACCTCCAACATAACCAGGCTCAGGGTAGGCGGTCATGTGCCTTGGCCAGATGGGGGGAGTGGAGAGTGGAGAGAGGAAAGAACAATAAGCAACAAAATAACATCAACATAAAAGCTGCAAACAAAATCTGAGCAGGTTGATAGGACCAGTTACTGCACATGTAACATTCAGCACCAAGGGCAGCAGACAAAGGACAACTACAGGAGAAGGGGGACACAAAGTTAATGACATTGTGGCATATAAATGGAGAGGAGAGGAGAGGAGCAAGTACCAACTGAGGTCCCCCAGCAGTCTAACTCTATAGTAGCTAACTAAATGAAATATAAACTGTAAACTTTATCAAAAAGTTTAAAGCCGGGTCTTACAAGTGGAGAGGGTTCCTGCTTCCCGGACCTGAACTGGGAGCTGGTTCCACAGTAGAGATGCTTGACAGCTGAAGGCTCTGCCTCCCATTCTACATCTGGAAACTCTGAGAACCACAAGTAGACCTGCAGAAGTAGAACTGCCTGTTTAAACTGATCCTGCGTTTGCAAGTAGGTGTTCAAACATGTTACCAAGTATTAAGATTGCATGTTTTATTTTAATAAGTACTAATGTCAATAATATTTAGGTTTTTTTTTTTACCAACAATTTGTTTATGATTACTCTCATTACTCATGAATACTGCAGGCAAAACATAAACAAATCCATATACATTTATTTATTCATTCATCTTCCCTCTCCAAATGTTTTTTAACACCTTCCTCTGTCCTTTTTGTCCAACTGCAGTGGGTGCTCTAGCCCAGGCATGACAGAGGAGTTCAGATACGGTGTGATGAAGGATGGCTAGCCTGCCTGATAGCACAGTACAGCTCAGGGCTCCGTGACAAAGTTAAAATTATTTCCAGGTTGCCGGCAAGTTCTACAACCCTTATCAATAAATCCTGCCAGTTGCTGCAGCAGTTTGTTATGACAGATGTATTTTTTCACTTGACAAGCAGAACTACCTCTCAATTACAACAAGTATGCATGTTATGAGGCTGCCAGCATTCAGCCACGACAGCTGCTGTTAAAATGCAAACATCTGCTCATTCACAAGTTATTTTTGAACCTTTGAAACTAGGGCAGGTAGTTTAATTATAGGTTTGAAAAGTAAATCACTAAATACACTGCACCAATGCAAAGCATTGTACCTCCCACTCTATGTATTGTTTCCATTCTCTTCTATTGTAATTGAATATTCTGTGCAGCTGCTTCTATGTTATCACTGTACACTCATTATAAAGAGTGTGGCATTGCATTATTACTCACTGTTGCAGTGTCTGCTAGGAGGATGTGGGTGGGTGGTTTACTGCAGCTCAGAATACAGCTGCAGTGTTGCTCCACCCTAACGCTCAATAATAGTTCACTTCAGCACATAGTTCAACGTGAGGTACATTTTATGTGACACCCAATTCTGCAGTGTCACTCAGCACAATGAGTGTTTTACCATCTTTCAGCCAATTTCTTTATTTTGCATCCCACAATCTCATGTTTTGATTCATACTTTTTTGAAATCTTTACCTTGTCTGAATACGGACTACTTTTTGCAGAGGGTGGTAATCCACCGTCTTTGTCTGCCGCCAGGTTCCTTTGAAAAGTAGAGTCTATATAGGATTTAATTCCATCAGGTGTATAGAAACGTGACTTCACATCAATGCTAATTGCTAATCTATCTATTATGTGAGAGTATGTTTATGTTGTGTTTACAGGTTGTGCTGCATCCAAATGGCCAAAGAATTACTTGTAGTTAAGGTGTCAAATACATTATTTCTGAATAGTCTGTTTGGCTTTGTTTTTTTTTTTTTTTCAGCTATCCTTGTCAGTCACATCAGCCAGTTGGTTGATCAGTCCCCCCCTTTCAGTCCTCAGACTAAAATGTCACAACAGTCTTGAATTAATTGTCATTTACAGTTGCAACTTAGTGGTTGGTTTTCAGCATGCCAAAGCATCAAACCTTTGTGGGTACTGCGTAGCTGTATACTCTATGCCTTAGACTCACATCCACCTATACAGAAATGTAACTACAGACCATCTCTTTCGATGCAGTAATTTCAGTAATATTAACTGTGGTTCAACAGCTGTTATTTCCAAATCTAAATCCATTCAGTTTCATGTTGGTATTGTCAATGTGACCCTGTTAGCACTTAGCTCAAAGCAGCACTTTGTTTGTTGTCGAGTGTGCATTATTGTTGATCTCCCACTACAGGCACATAGTCCCAGTATAGCCCACCTTATCAAAATATATGGCTCTTAGATAAAATACTAATCCCATCTCTTCCCCAGGTTCATTCCAGCTACTTTACATTACCATTAGTGTATTCTCACAGCAGGGCCCAAAGGGGTAGCTTCACATATGCTCATCTGTCTGCTCATAAAGCAAAGAATCCACTCATTTAAAAGGGGCAAATGTGTTTTTGATCTGTCTACTGACACTGTTCCTTTCTCCATTTTGTGGCTGCTCTCACAACTCAAAGGGATTTTTCATCCTCAATTGGGTATGGAGTGAGGGGTGTAGGTCAAAACAAACAGTGTCCTTGTTAACAGAACATGTAAATAAATAGACACATACCCATGCTGAACTAATCAGGAAAACAATTACACCCCCATTTAAAATGTTCCGGTGCACTGCTGTGAGGATGACAAGTAATTTCCCGCTCTTTCATTTTATGTCCCACAGCATCCAGATGAGAAGATTAATGATGCCTTTCAATGGGATTTACAAATGCTACCTATCAAACACACTGCCTCAACCTGTCATCACTGACAACAACAGACGCTTTATTAGTGCAACCAGTTATTAATTGAATTTCTTTTCTAAATAATTGCAGTGCATAATCTTCTGGCTCCTCCCAGATGAATGTAAATTTTATGAACTGGAGACTTTACAGAGAGAATAGAAGCCTTATAGTGTCTTTATGACTTTGAAAAGACATGACTTACATTTATTGCGACATTTTATAGCGGGACTAGAGATCTGTAGTCGTTTTGTAGGCTGTATAATATTTCTGAGTTCCATTGTTTATTGTCATATCTTGAACAGCTAGTGGTTCTCTGAGAACCATTAAAGCTGACTTCACAACACCAAATGTAATTGAAAAGTGCAAAAATTCAGTGCATCACATTCTCACTGCCATCACAAATAAGAATCAGAATACGCTTCAGAAGCGAAAGGATATCACAGCATGCTAAATCAATTTCTACATTGTGATGAGGTCATGAATTTCAGAGTACATGAAATTGTCAGGTGGTGAGGATGCAGGACATTTTAGTGATAAAGAGGGAAGAAGTGATGATCATGAGTTTTGACTGGAGGCTGCCGAGACAAGAGAGACTCTAGCTAGAATGGAAGCAATGTTACCTTTTTGCCCTCCTACATGCAGGGCAATGAAAAATCCATCTGCATTGCAGCAAATCACAGTTTTGTCACTTTGGAGCTGCACAGTTTCTACTAGAGGGGATAAAGAGTATGTGTATTCTGTGCTGTGTCCCAATGTCTAGTCACTAAAACTAGTTCTAGCTCATACTTTTCTAGGGGAATTATTTTTTATTCCATCTTATCTATGTTACATCTGTTGTTTGCAGACGACATTATAATGTGCAAATTTGATCATGTTCTTATAAAACAACATACATGGGCATCATTTGACAGTAGGTTAATCTGACCAGCATCATTTTAATTAAACCGGGCTTTACTTCAGCTGACTACAGCAGAAAATACATCTTATTCCATTACAAATTATAATCAGAAAAATAATACAACATGTGGTTAATTATATGAAACTGTCAGAAACTTTCAGGATCAAAAGTGTCTTTAAACATAATATGTTACTAGAAATGCCTATGTGTATTTATTTAAGTAATATTTTGAATACTTCTTTGAAATCTTTGAAGCTCAGGTGTGTGTGAGACCAGATGCAGTTTTTTCCACTCTTGATTGCATGCCTCATGTTTGTCAGGTTTAATTTGCTAAAATGACTTCAGAGTAGAGTTCACTGGCATCTGGCCGAACATCTGCACATATATAATTGCTACTCTAATTAATTAGCTGCGAAGACAAGACTTGGACATTATGAATGTCTAATGATGGAAGAGAAGGTTTTACTGTCCAGACATGTTAGCCTGTGGTAACGGATCACATCTAATGTACTCTGCTTTGATTTGTATGTGCAGAAAAATCATTAACATGTCACTGCAAACACAAACCAGACAAATATTGTGGAAAGTGCAGATTTATTTACCAAGGGAGGTGTTTTTTTTTTTCCTAGAAAATGTTTTCAATCACTTCTTTCAGAGCAGAGCCTATTTGGAGAAGTGTCTGTGTAGCATGACTTGTTCAAGGGCCCCTGAGTTATAGTTGGTGCTCCCTGCCAACATTTGAAAGCAAGCCTAAGGGTTGTACCTTAACATTTGAAGTTACTTTGCAAGGCAACATCGATAACTTGTACTGCAATGCTATCTGCATTTTTATACAAATACTTTAGATGTACCAGTGTCTACTGTATTTACTACTGAAAAATACTTTACTGATAATATTTTAAATACAACAGACAACCTTGAAAAGCACAAAGGTGAAAAAATAAAAATAACAATTATCCTCCAAGGTTAAAGGTGTTGATTTTGCTTGTACACAACGTGTGGTTTTTAATTAGTATTCTGATAGACTCACAAAACAGAAGTCAGACACCATTTTTAATTAACCTATGCAAATTAAAAGATCCTTCATTTTCACAGTTAGGAGCTGGTTTTTCCACAAATGTTTCAACATTGCTTTATTTGTCCTAAATTACTATTAAAATACAGATCAGGTAAATTATATTATAAGATTTCCTCCAGATTATGTTTTAAATCTCATTCAACCATCTGCAAAAGAAAATTAGTTCTCTGTGTTTTTCTTGGTTCAAAAAGCACACTATTCAGCTTCTCTGGGTTGCGTCTTTATCGATTAATAAATGACCAGACTATGTAGTTACATAGTTTTACAGATTATCTCATTGAGCATGTTCTCTTAGAGGTTTCTGATCATGATGGCTGACATCTCAAAAATGAAAGATCTTTACTGATTTCTCCAAAGAGGATTGTTCTGTCACCTTGAAGTATTTTGAGGTTAGTGTAGTAGCAGTGATTTCTGTAACTTTGAATTGCCTTCTGATACCGTGGCTATTCTAGGCTGGAATCTGATTTTTTTTTTTTTTATGAAACATACAATTATTCACAATATACTCACCTGGAAGAAAAGGATTACAAGACTGCACATTAGTCATGTTTCCCACTGATGCTTTCACACAAATGAATATCTGGAGCTTAAACAGCTGCAGGAAACCACAGGTTTTGTGGTGCAAATCTCTCTGTTTTGGAGCTTCCTGCACAGACCACAATAAAAGGGTTGCATTGTGTGTGGCGTGTGTGTGTTTCATTCACTTTTTACACTTTTAAAAACACTGTTCAAGTTGATGCAACGCTTTGTTGAACAAAGGCGGTCTTTGTATGCTGTGGCAGGTCTAGATGCGGATGTTGTGTTAGAGATCTGCCACAGTAAAACTGAGGTCACCTTACCGAGACACAATCTACTGTACAGTCCTTGTGGACTGGATGGCTGCGTCAGAAACAATAGTTATTATGGTTTTCTTTGCTGCTGCTTCTCAGTGAGGCAACTGTGTACTCTATTGTTTTTCCCAGAGATAGCATAATGGTAGAGACATTCATGTGCAAGAAATTAATAAATACTATGTAATGCTGTAGCTGAGCGGTGTATTAAAATTAGGGAAACAATTTCCTCGGTAGAAGTAGAAGACTATATCCGTATTTTAATTTTTGTTCTTTCAGCATAGCTGGGAGAGTATTTATTTAGTGTTGCTGCACTGTAGGCACAATTCCTCTCAGCTTCACTTTGTCTTTGCTCTTCTCTCTGCAGCATCTTTCAGACACACGTCTCTCTGTAAATGTGATGTTTGAAAAATACCCCTTAGGCATTTGTAACAATAGTCACAAATGCACTTTATGAATTCAGATGCTAATTCCATCAGATCATCAGCCAATTCAAAATAAAATAATACCAAGCCTGCATCCTTTCCCTGACCCTAACCCTGTGTTGTGAGTGCCTGAACGCAAACATAAAACATGTAAATAAAGTTGGAGTCATATATCAGCATGTTGAACTGTAACATTGGATATTTTAGGGGAAGAAAATGTGTTTGCGAATTGTCATTTTTGTTAAGTCACATTAATATGTTGTATTAACATATGCTCATTATGTTGACAGAATACATTTTCCATTTGCAATTACGTTTCTCATAAAAATGCAATTGTGATTGCAGTTTAGCTGTATAGAAACATAATGTTTAGGAGACTGTTGATGAAGCTGACAATAGTACATGGAGAAAAGCTTGCTATGGATCTTTTTTTCTTTGCATACTGTGGCACTGTGCTGTGCCTTGAGGCAAGGTCAAATGTCCAAGTGGGTCTAACTCAAATTCTGTGATCAGTGGGGGCGAATAATTATTGTCCATCACATTTTACAGTTTATAGTTAGTGACAGCAGCACCACCTGAAAAGAAAAGAAAGAAAGTCTTTATTTATCATCTTCTGATGTTAAACAGAGAATAAAAAGTTCACCTTGTTTGCAGAATGCCACATGATCAGTGCACACACTTAGTAAATGAGCCTCACTGTCACTGTCACAGTGAAAAGGCTTAAGGTAACAAATATACTTGCTACATTTAGCATCACATAAAATTTTACACATGCTGTTAATTTGTCTCCTCAGGCTAACTTTATTTGCCAACACCTTTGAAAAGTATTTGTTTTGCCGTGGTTTGTATTTTGTAAATTCTAAATAGCTCATAAAACATATGAGGAATCAATTCGACTGATGCTCTGTATTTTGGGAGACACACACAGAAAGATGGAAAAAGCTCTTAATACAATGTCATTATAAACATAATGTTGATTATGGCTGGTAGCTGTTGTTTTCTGTCTGACAGACTGCTGGCTCAATAACATCTCAGAAGAGTGGTGTTAATATTCCATAGCAGTGCCAGTTTTAACAGCTCGAGCATTTGTTAAACACCATCAAGCAGAAAAATAAAAGATTCAGTATGATCAAAACTGTAACACTGTTAACTGGTTTCTGAGGAAGTGAAATGGTATTTAAACAATGTAATTATTGCTTGCAACAAGGTTTCTTGTCCATTGTTAGCTCTTAAGACTCTTAACACCCCAGTATCCAAGTTGTCTTGTGAATACTTTTATAATCAGCATTTAAGATAATACAGTAAGCTCCAAAAGCTTTGCAATTATAATGGCATATTTTACACCTATTCATTAATTCTATTTATTTTTTTGGTCATAAATAGAATAAACAAATATCGGTATGAATATTAAGTGTTTCCATGTGAAATACTGTACAAACTCTAAGGCTATGAATAAAGTTTTTAAGTAAGCGGTCGTCTATAAAGATATATTATTTACTGTATGTGACAAAATATGCAGAGGCCACTAGGGTGCAAAGACGATTTGTGAGAAGTGCTTCCATACTGCGTTACTGTAAAATCCTCCCCAACCTGTGCACAATATCATACTGTTGTCTATGTTGCTGTGGCATACCTGTGGTATGAGGTGAACTGCTGATGTTGCACAATAATAGTTTGCTTCTTAAAATGTTTGGGTGTTGTAAACAAGTAAAATGACATTTTAGAAGTCAGCACATCTTGACATACTCAAAGTCGGGCTATTGCATTATTGTACTGTAACGTATGTAAGTGGTTCAAGCAAAAAAGAAAACCAGTGAAGATTAACACTTGCAGTTTGTACATTTCAACCTCAAATATTTACACATAGTCTCAGTATCTAAAAGGCTAAAGCTGAACACATAGCTAAACATGGTACAGCATGTGTAACCCTAAGTGGCGGAGCATCAGTGGGAGCAGTTTAATGTTCACAAAGTGATCAGATCTGATTAGATGGAAAGTACTTAGAGCTACATACGCACCACACAATGCTATTATTCACATTTCAGCTTGGCTCATGGTCTCACAAAAGTGTCTTAGCTCTGAAGGACAGTAGCCAGTGGGCGTAGATACAAAAATGTCCTTTTGACAGAATAGTTGTCACCATCATCTTAGAATATAATCACCCTTTGCTAAATGATCCCAGCACCCAGGCTCAGGTGGTTCTGAGAGAAAAAATGTTGTTATTATCCTTCAACATGAGCTACTAATGAGATTCATACCAGTTTCTGAGAGGCTAAATATTTTTAACACTGTGACTTCTCTCTGGGGCTTTAGATTCATACTTGTTTGTTAGCTCATTACATTTGAGCAGCATTACACTGTGAGTGTATTTGACTGCCACTGGCATTCTTCACTGCTTTACATTTTGC
>OMLM01001985.1:60772-79624 GCA_900302695.1 Helostoma temminkii | reverse complement strand
ATTTAGCAGTAGTGACAACTAGCTGCAATACATTTGAAGCTGTAATTTGTGGTCACCTTGTTTTTAAGTCTAGTCTAGGTCATGGTATGACATGTACACACACAGACACACATACATATATATAAATATATTACAAACACATTCATCCTTCATACTAATACTTTGCTGTTTATATCCCTCTCATCCCTCAGATTTAAGGCCAGAATGGGTGCATTGTACTGTAAATACTGACACAGCCTTTCTGTGGTGGCTGAGCAGTTATTTTAGTATACTTGCCCGGCACGACAGGCATGTTTTTCTTTTTTGTTTAACTAAACTAACATCTCACTTCTTTTCAGCCAGGCAACTTTCTTAAGGTTCTCTGACAGTGTTAGCACACAAACGAGTATGGAGGAGGAGGGGCAGGAGGTGGAATAGGAGGCAGGCAGGGGAGGTGAAAACAGTAGAAAAGAGCTTTTAAAGCAAGCTGAGACACCAACTGCTCCCGCACATCTTTTCTCTTATCTTAATAAGTAATGAGGCTGCCACAGGCTGACAATGAAGTATTTTGAAAATAGTTCTAATGTATGGCTTTGAAAGGAGTGGCTGGGCATTGATGTATGGCACAAACAGGCTTGGAAACAAGTGAAATATTAATGGGCTGTTTCCCAGGAGTTAATGTGGGATTTACCTGATTGCTTTGTTGAGAGACGGGGGCTGGGATGAAGGTGGTGAGGTGGAAGGACAGGGACATGACTGAGACATAAGGGTGGATTGAAGTGATCTGGATGTGGCTTTCAGTAAAATACGGCCATTGTCCCCATAAGTTAACATTTATCGTTAATCCAATTCATTGCACAATTGGGCAAATATCAAACTAAACAGAGTGAAGCACTGCTGTAAAATTATTGAATTCACAATAGGCTTAAATATATATTTTTTTGTTAAACATACAGCCCTGGCTGTTTTTTTCATGCTATTTTTTGTATAAAAGCTAGCCTGACATTTATTTATTAACACTACAACAGGCATGAACACAATCATCTCTTTTCCTGTTGTTAATTAATCACCTGAGACTGAGATTTACACTTTGTCAAACCAGGCTATCATATCTGGATACACCACAAGGGAGCAGCAGTGTAAAACGTTCTGTAGGATATTATAATAGAACAGTGGAGGAAAACAAAATTCTGTTTTTGTACAGACATTGAAGTGTCAGTTTACTGATATGATAGAAGTAATGAAAAAATTGTGTTTTTTTTAATGAGAAGGCAAAACAAAATAAAACGTGTTCATTATCACCCATTTAATCAAAATAAGATTCTGCAAAACTAAAAGCACTTAAAATAATTTATTTTGTGTTACCAACAGTGCTGCACTATGCAGAGTAAGCATAGCAGTAGTTTAAAGTACTTTACCCAGCAGATGATGCCTAAAACAACACTGACGCACAGAATTAAAAAGTTCTGTTTGAGAGCAGCAGTGGCATCCCAGAAAGCTTGGAAATGCCATTCAAGCACTAGAAAGGTCAATAGTTAGAATAACTTTCGTTAGGGGAAAAATAAATTTTGGGTGTACTATCATAAATTGCTTCCAGATTCATTCTTTCTCTTGGAGCAAGTTATTACCAAAATTGAGTGCAGACACTAACACCATTTTAGCAGAATCATATATTTCTCTTTGAAGTGTAGAATAAATGGGCACTCCACTAAATATCAAACATGGCCTTATTTCTTTTTAACTCACCCACTTACTGTTTGTTTTGTTTGTGAAAACAGTGCTCCTCTGGGATTTTACTGCACATGAGGTTAAAGAATGATTTTTGATTGACAGAAAATTACCCAATATTTCAAACAGATGTTCTAGTTTTCCCTCTTTGCTTTTCATGCATGTTATGGAAGTCTATTCAGTGCTTCAGATTTTTGTGCTTCATCCCCATCAGCCACAACAGTACTTTCTTGTATCAAAGCTATCTGTTTTACAACATGATGGATTGTACATGTGTTTTCATAATAACACTGTTCTTTTTTGTTCTTTGTTATTTTATTTGGGGATTTGTTCGTCCTTCTCATATTTACATAGATTTTAATATTGTTGTCTTGATATCTTGGATACATTTACTGAGGTATTAAAGGTATTAAGAAGGAGGATACAAGTTCTCCATTGAAAACATTTTTACAAAACCCAATATAGAAAGTTCAGTTTGGGTAAAGAAACGCAAGCCTAGTTTTGTTCAGCAAAAGAAAATAATTACCCCTCTTCATGTCACCAAGATGTGGCTTTGTAATGCAAAAGATAAAAAAGCTTTTGACAGCACAGTTGTCATTGGAATTCTATTAAAGCCATCTGACTCTTGCATTTTTTGGCATGTTGGGCTCAATTGTGAAGTTGGTCCTGCTGAGCATTCATCTTTTTGCTTGTGATTGGTACAATGCTATGATAATTCTGTTGGTATATTGGCCAAAACTGTGGAAGTCAGGCCTGGGATTGGTGGAGGGGATCCTGCTGCTGTAAGTCACTTACTGGTTATTTTTTCCTGTGATGTCTCAGTCACACTGTTTGGTACTTTTGGATTTCAGATCTCCAGACTGGGTCTATTCCTCAGCCTTAACTTCTCTGTTTAGAACGCAAAGTGCTTCCACTGAGTGATACCTCTTTCACATTGTGATTGTTCTCTTTTTGACTAGGAGTGTAATGCAGAGTGTTAGGTAAGCCCTCCTCAACACTAGTGCTCCTGCTTTTCAGCTAGCCTGAGAAAGACACATGGTGGCAGTTGCTGTGACAGGCTGATTTTCTCATCTTCTGTCAAACACGGTTGCACACACAAAGAAAGTCTTTACCTAACAGCCCGTTCTAATGAGGCCTAGCAATGTGAGTCTTTTCATGCAGATTTATTTTCATTTTAGATTTGGAAAAAATATCCTCGGTTACAGTAAACTTCTGTTTCATTGGCTGAATCAAGCACCCTTAGTCACTATAATATCCTGTCTGAAGGTCACATTAGCCACACTCAGCCCCTCTTCCTTTTTTCACTCCTCCTGAACAGAGTACCACTGCTGCTTGAAATGAAAAGCAAATATTAATATTCGCTGGTGTTACTCTGGAATGCAAAATATGGGAGGCCCAGGGAGGTGTTATACATTCCCCATTTAATGACACATTTACTGCTCTGTGGCCAGTTTTGTTTTTTAAATAAATGTGTCATCAAATGTCTTTATTGTGCAAATGTTAGCTTTCAGACTACATGTTTTATTTGCCTTTATAAAATCATCACCGTTTACTTTATTTATTTGTCAGTTAACTTAAACAGTAAACTTGATGGTATCAGAATAAACTGGGATTCAGAGATCCAAACAAATTCACAATAACTTAAGTGTTGCACTATATCTCCTGATGAGTGCAAAAGCACAATCATTAATCTAAGATGTTGGCAATGACTTTTCAAGCAAAGATGGACAACTTTGTACAAATGATTTACACATAGTTGCTTAAAGCCACAATTCTCATCTTGAAAAGCTGGTTAGTATTGAAGTGTCTTTATGAGAAGGCAGAGATTGCGCAATGATTTTTACTTCAGTGGATGGCCTTCACATCATTGCTCTTACAGGAGACCAATTACAGCATGGGGGGATGAAAGAGTTGTAGTAAATATGAAATAGGTGGTCCAGGGTGACATTAATAGAGTTAACCTAGGGACAGGATGGGATCATCAGGCCTCAACCATATTAACCAATCTGTCTGTGTCTGTGCACAGCTGATCGAAGCTAATGATAGTGTGTGTCATCAGAACACACTAACCACTAACACAGCTGGGAGTATGTGAGCATAGGTGCCTATATTCTCTTTCTTTATGTTCTTCAAAACTAAATTAATAAATATATTGTTAAATATATATATATATATATATATATGCATGTAGGGAAAAAAATGTCTGTTGCTACTGTTGGCTGCTTATCTGGTGAGTCTGTTAACACACCAGCATTCAGTACAGATGGAGCACTTGGGAGGTTTGCACTTGGCAAACTGTCTACCTCCCCTATTTTGTGTAAGGGAGGTAGACAGTGGAGGTTTTGAGCGGATGGTCTTTAATTAGATTCATTGTAGCATAGGTTGTTTACTGTAACCACCCTCCACCCCCATGCTCCTGACAGCACTTTTGAAATATGGGACTTTTGCTTGTTGGCTTTCTTCAGCTTTGCCATCTAGATTTAAAAGCATATTGGTGTTTATGCGCAGAGAGCTATAATGATCCATCATACCATGTGGACGAAGGGGCTGAGTCCTCTGCTCCACATAAATAAGTGGCAATTTGGCCATCTGCTTGGATTCTTTCTGTCTCCCTGGAGACCCCCATCTGCCTTTACATTATCAATTACAGTTCAGCCATACTGCTATTCCCCACTGTGACACTACCACAACCTTAAACAGCATTCAGACATTAGCCAGTGTTATAAGAGGCTGCGTTGGTGCACATTTTTGTTATGATAAATTTATTTCTTTTTGAAGCTTATCACAGCACACAGATATCTAATACTCACTGACAGAGTTTTACAATTCGAGGAAGTTATCCTGGTGGCAAGTATTTAATTTAGATATAAACGAAAGAAAAGCTAAACCCTGAAATCCAATTAAGGGATATTTGTTTTTGTTTTTTGTGACTTTCTAACTGTTGTAGCATACTGTAGTCAAATTAACCAGTGTTCACTGTGAGGCGAGTAAAATAGTACATGCAACAGCACCAGTACATGCAGTAGTACAAACAGTTTTTTTTTCATAACTACCATGTACTGTATAAGTGAAGTAAAGGGGGCATATTATGCAAAATCCACTTTTTAGTAATTTCTATACATTTATATGGCTCTCGGGTGACTGTAGAAACAGAAGCAGGTTAGAAGTGCTCCGTGTTCGCCATTGTTTGTCCTTGCTAGAGTGGTCTCACTTTGCAAACAGCGGAAAATGGTAGCAGCGTCACACAGCAGACAGTGATCACTTGTTGGATGTATGGATGAACACAGAAGGCTCTTTTCTTATTCCTATCCTGTCAGAATCTAAAGAAAAAGAAAGATTTATTTTTTTATTTTAAGATGTCTTTGGTGGAGGTGTCCTCATACTACAAACAAGTCAACACATCTGCGTGCGTGTGTGTGTACACATCTGAGTGACAATCGGTTCCTGGTTGCTGGATTCACTTCAAGATCGGAACTCAAAGACAGACTCATTCTAACGGTTTGTGTAACTAAACCTAGGTGTAGTTCAAAGTTTGAATGTGTAAGTATTACGATTTAAAGTGTTTTGTCTTCTTCTTTTACTGGCTTAGTTTGGACCTGTGTGTGCTGGTTTGTGTGTGTGCGCACACAATGAAGTGATGATTGGTTTCTGGAAGCAGGAAAAAATGTCAACAGAACTGTCAAGATGTCCGATAAGCACGGTGTAAAACTTTTAAAGCTATTCTCATGGCCTTATTAGGCTGAAATTGCACAGTTATGTAAAATCTATGGGTAGACAGATCAATCTAAATAGATCAATCCAAATATTGATAGTATTGATAGCCAAGTTGGTATTGGTATTGGATTGATACTAGCATGATGGAATCGATACACCTACACCGCAGCTTCACACCGTTGCAGTGTTGTCCCGACTGATTGATGAAAACACTGCCTACTTATGATGGCAATACTACCAACTATACTAGCATACTAAACAACACGATAAAGAGAACTCTGCAAAAGAAACAAGTAGAGAGGGCAGTCAGAGTAACTTAAAAAGCAAATTTCCAGGCAGCTTATATGGTGAAAATGGTGAAAATAATATTTTTTGCCATTTTTGTCAGCTCTTCAGTGTGATGCAATGTTAATTCTCTGTATAATTGCCATCACAGCTGTTCACATATTTAAATCCCTCGTCAGAAGTGTATAAAGTATGCAAAGTCAATGCTGTAATACAAGTATTTATTCTAAAAAATTCCACTACAAGTAAAGGTACCCTGTAATTTTTCTACACATGCAAGATACACAAAAGTAAAAGTTCTCCACTAAGAAAACTGTATTTTAACCAGGGAAGTATTTCATAGCAGTCTGTATAGATACTGATTTTAAAAACCGTTTACAATAATTTTTACAAGAATCTAAACCTGCAAAAGCAATTAGTGACTAATGCTGGAAATTACATGGCGTGTAGTAAAAGTACATTAACTTCCTCTGAATCGTAGTGGACTCTAAGTTACTAAAAGTGACAATACTCCAGAAAAGTACAAATACTTCAAGATTGTACTTAAGTACAATGTTTGAGTAAGTGTACTTAGTTACTCAACACCTCTGTGCCACATGTTATCTAAATTTTACTGGATTTAGAAAAATGATCTCATATCTGAAATATAAAAATGTTTTATATTATTTGTGTTAACTGTGAAAGGGACACTAGATTTTATACTCACAGGCTACATAGATTGTTATTTTAAATTACTGTTTTAATTTTTTAAATCAGAACTGCAAAATCTGCTACTTTTACTGATCATAATAAGCATTCCTATTTAGCATTTAATGCATTTACCTTATTAATTATGATACACTGCTCTCCACTACAGGGAAGTACAAATAAGTTCAAGTGTGTTTTTTCAAAGCAGCAGTATTTGGCAATACTGGCCCTGTATTAACTTGGTATCAGATTCATTCCAAATTTGGCAGTTTTGTACAGCACTAGCAAAATCAGCATGGCATGGCATTTTAGCCAGGGCATTTACATGGTTTTTCAGCGCGAACATTACATACACATTCTGGGGACGTCGGGGACATGTTGTTTTTTTTCTTGAAATGGGTTATAATATGACTCCTTTAAGAGAGCTCATGGCATTCACCAACTTTCTTACTATAAGTACAAACGAAATTCATGAGTCTACAAGACTTTAAAATTCTCCTCAGATGTCTTTCAGATACAGTATTCTAGTGATGACTACTAAGCAAAGCTGTAATGTCCTTATACTTAATTCCAAGTAAAATAAAGTTTAGCTAAGAAAAGTTTCTTGTAAGCACACAATCATATTTAGTGTACACAAAATGTTTTTTTATTTTTTCCCTTGCCCATGTTTAGGGGGTTCTGGAGTGGAACTAAAGACACAGTTTTCCTCCCACAGTTTCTGCTGACGCTTGTTGAAGCTCGACACCACCACAGACTTTTTGGTAAAATCAGAAACTGTGTAGACAGCTGTTTGTAAAAAAACAAAACAAAACAAAACAAAACAAACAAAACACTGCAATGTGTGTGGTCAGAAGTCTCAGAATGCCTTGCAGCCTCATGTACTGCTATATCATCTGTCAAGTATTTTCAAATATGTTTCTGTATTGCTGTCTACCATATGATTTCTGATTCTGTCTGCATTTTAGTGTGGCACTCTACACCTCACATGATCTGTTGAACCGGTTGAACAGTTGAATGTGAGGAGACACCAGCTTGAGAATGAGAAGCACCTTTGTTCTGTGGTTTCCAGGAAAAGCAGCAAGGTTCTCAAGGGGACAGGTATGTGTGGGAAGAAGACCCTTGTCAAATGCATGGTGCCTCATTAATATGGAGACAGGTGTTCTTTTGATGAGTTCATAAGCAGTTCAACAGCAGCCTGGAAGTAGCGCACTTTACAAGGCTGTTCAAAGATCTCTGACATCTGAGGAGAGCCAGCGAAGCCAATAATCCCACTTTCAGAATGTGAGCCTTTCCTCTGAGATCAATCCCAGATCGAAACATCAAATGCAACGGCTCCTTTTCTCTTTTTAAACCCTCCTCCTCCCCTTACAAAAATCACTTACTAGATGGTATTAGACAACATAGCAAAAGTGTCATTACCACTGGGAAGATTGGATGCTTAGATTTCCGGCAAAATGTGGAATATTTTCCACCAATTTAAGCCTATAGCTAAGAGCACAGCATTATTGATAAGACTGTGCTCTGGGTCCAGCACTGTGCCCAAGGGCCCAGAGAGAAGCAATCCACAGAAGTGGGCTTTCATGTTCATCTATGTACAAGAACAAAGCAAGGCTTAAGTTTGGGCCTTTTATCCACAAAGCAAGAGGAGTATTTTTATTTTTTAATTTGCAATTGGCTGGAGCCATTTCAGAAGTGCCAAAGCACTGCCACCTTTGGCAGGCTCTGACGATCCCCCACACTGTCTTTTACCATGCAGAGTGTGGGAAAATGTTTGCCACTGATAGTCATGGTGGCAGCTAAGTTACAACTCTGCAGAAGACACATCAAAACTGCCTTTTTGTTCATAATATGTATTATCAATTAAGAATATTGGGATTATACTAACAGGTTATATACAGATTAAGTTGCATAAATTGTCTTGGACAATACGCTGTTGTCTTTGTGTACTGACAATAAATCTGGTTAAGTATTTCTAGCTTCTGCCTTAATTTGAACAGATGTTTTATTCTGACGACAGACTGGTCAGTCTGTTTGTATTGATGCTGTCATTTCTTGAGGCAAGAGTGGGTCCAAGTTAAATTGTAGATATGTTGGGAATCATGTTTCATCCGTCTCTAAGGTTTATAAGTAGATTACCTTTTGTAATTCGTTTTGTTACACCAGTCAATAAGCGTCCAATGCAAATGTGGTTCATTTGTATTTGAATTGATGTCCTGTCCCCATTAACTTATGCCTCTAATGCATTCTGGTACATTAGTAAATAGACCTGCCGGATTAATCATTAGTTCATTGGGATCATTTGCTTTCCTTCTGCTTAATCGAATCTCTGACATTGGTAATAAGGGCAGACTTCACCTGCCTCAAAAACAAAGGAGAGTCATTTCGAGGAAATATTGTCTTCTTCTATTTGTCCCAGTTGGTCACTATATTTCCATTTCAAAAATGGCATCCGTGAAACAACCAGAAATACAAAGTCTGATCAATAGTACGTCATTGTTTCTGATATGTTGTGATTTATGTAGTGATACTGATACTAACCTCTCACAAAAGTTCACCACTTTAATTGACATTTAAAATTCCTTTTTATTTACCACACTGAACCCTTGCTTTCCGTTATCTCTGTCTCTGTCTCTCGCATTGACCCTGATAATTAATGACTTTTATGTCGTGAAAATGTAACCTTTTTCATTTTTTATTTAGGTCTAATTAATTTAAGCATACCTGGACTGAGTTCACCAGCTAAGTGCTGCTATGTCTAATATGAAGCCTCTTGACTTGTGTAAAGACTGCATGCGTGCTCTTTGCCTACCTTTGTAAATACTGGCAGATTTTATAACTTTTTTAATAAAAGGACAAAAGTAAAACTGAAAACTTATATTAAACATTTATCTTTTTGGTTGCTATAAATTTTACTGGTCAATTTTCTATAATCGCTAAAGTGTTCCACTTTGACACTCTCTCAAAACATAAAGAATTTGAAGCTGGGGTCACGCAGTCTACATGCTAAATAACAGTGCATCACTAGCCTATAGTTTAGTGCGTCTGCTATTGCAGCAGGGACACGTCATCATGTCTTGATTCCGCACCACCAGAGATGATGCATTGGGTCATTGCATGACTAGAAGTCAGGATTGTGAATTAGTAAGGACAATATATGCCGTGGCTTGTGCTGGAACCGCTGAGAATTACCTTTGTGAGTTGTTACGAATACATTTAGGATAAAACAATTGCAGATGAGTTTGTTCAAGTAATCTACAATGTTAGCAGAAGTAATTCACATCAGCCTTTAATGCATTGCAATATATCCTTAGTGGCTGTTTTAAGGTGTATAAATAGGACTGAAGTCCATCCTGTCTGAGGGACATGACTGGGAATATCAATACCATGCAATAATATGTTTGCCAGTTCCTAAGTGTGTTTATAGCAGTATTAAGGTGAAGTAAGTTGTATTAGGAATTGAAATTAGACATACTGTATTAAACAACATGCTTTGTACAGGTATAATAGAAAATCAGAAGAGACAGGAGATTTCTCTTTGCCTTTTCCTGGATGAGGATTCACTTCTTAACTGGTGAGATGTGTGGACTTAGAGCAGCGGCAACAATACTCATTATGCCCTATGCTGTAGCCCATCCAAACAAAACAGTCCATTGTAAATGTTCCCTTAACCCATAACCCACCCAGTCAGCACTTCTATGTTCCCTTTGTTTTTCAGCCACCCCCAAAATACATCAATCTCCTTAATGGGTATTTCTTTTTTTTTTCCTTGTAGACAACATGGTTCAGAATATAGCAACACCAGGCCAACAGGATCATAGATGGAGTCAGGCCACACAGGCCCTTAAAAAGCAAGATTAATAACCCTGTGCAGATGATCTCATAGTTAAGTGTTTTCTGTTGTATTTACACATCCGCCTGAGCTGTCAGGCTTCTGCTCGTCCCTGAGAAATGGAACCGACACATCCTGACACTAATGCATCACTGAAAATATTTGAAATGAACAAAACTCATGCTTTCTAGCAACAGAGGGACAGACATTACAAACACTCCATTTGACATTGACACAATGGCGCCTCTGCTCAATGCAAATACTGTTATTCTCCCTCAACCAACCCCCCCCATCCTCCTTTTGATGGAGCAGTCACAGAAAGGACAGTCTCCAGCACTCAATGCAAACTAATGAGACCTGTTAATGACATTAGACGTTTAATTCAATACATGTATAATTCATAATAATTGATTGCCCTGGTTTGAGGCAGAACCTTTTGTGAGAAAAATTATCCTATTAAACTAAGTTGAAACCAAATCTAAGCTGTCACAACACTCAGCTATTATTACATCTCACACTGTTAATTGTCAGAAGCATTTCAGATTGATTATTCACATATTTGGCAATGAGCTTTCATTCGTGTTTTTCAGTGTTGTAATATAGGTGAGTGAGGGGAACACCTTGAAACAAATGATTCTGTATTTTCACATAGCTAAAGGGGTATATTAGCAAAATGAATTTTCAAGATAAATATTTCCATATTAAGAAATTCATTTGAAATATCAACTTAATCTATTTTTCCTACCCTCTGTCTCTCTTTGTCTAGTCAGAGTTATGTGATGATTTTTTTAGTGCTCTAAAATCCATTTTCTTTGTGAAAATCCTTTATAATGCCATCATGAAAGACCATAATGCAACCACTCATATAATTCACTCCACAGTATGTCAGGGAACATACGACTAGAAACTACTTTCATAATCTTATACTTGGCCATTGAGGAGTTTCATTTAATCAGATCACATTTAAGTATTTGCATATGAACTTGTGAAGCGTAACTTAATTTTGAGTTTAAAAGGGGAAGAATTTTTCACAGCTTGCCAGCTGCTTTATTGCAGATTCTAATTATTTAACCTGCTTAAAAAAACATGCACATGAATTAGCAATTGTATTTTGTAGTAACAAAAGCTTATTTAGTTTAGCCAAGTTTGAATATGCTTATTTACTTTAGAGCAAAAACTCTTGATTTATAATAAATCATTCAAATCGCTGTTTTAAAATGGTCAATGTTCTTGAATTTTCAAATTCGTTGGGTTGGTGAGGCACCAGATCCGAGTTGTGCCAGTACCCTGCTAATACTTGTTGCACATTTACGATTTTCTATATAAGGCACAGTTTCTTGCATTACTGCCTTCTAATATTGCTTCCTTTGTTGCTACTGTATCTGATTAGAGATGCACCAATTGCTGGCTGATTCTGATATATATATTTTTTAATAATCTGACCTGCCCATTCCAACCTTAGCTGATTACAAGAACTATAATTGACAGCATACCCAAACATTTTGGCAAATGTTCTTTTGTTTTTAATTAACAATTTAATTAAGATGTACACACATGTAAACAGGTGCAACAGGTAAAAGAAACAAAAAGGCACCAGCTATTATTGACGAGCTTTGTCTCTTCTTCTTTCACTTTAAAGAAATTGAAAGAAAGAAAGTGGGGCCTTTGATGATAAGGAGTGGAATTCTCACCACTCCACCATGCTATGGTGCTCAACACGAAATATCACGCGTGTACATGACAGACACAGAATTGAATATCTTGGACTGATCGTCCGGTCACTGATCATTGCCAATCAAACCCATTTCGATCTCCAGCTTATGGATTGTTCAGTGCATCCTTATATTTGATTGTTTATGTTAACTTCAATCAAAATAATAAGTAAATGTTTTTTTTCACCCTGCAATCAACTCTTAACATGATACAAACCAATAAGAGGAACATTGTTGTTGTTGCTGAATGAAGGTAACTAAGTTAGGATAGCTATTAGAATTTACAGTCTGCACAATTATTGTGAAGCTAAAATTATACTTACTAGAATCACTTATATTTGGGATGCCCATCTGTTTCATCATCTAGACAAAGCTTGTTGCCCCTGTTGCCCCTTTTTTTCTACTACTATCCTGTTAGTGAACCATGGGAGAATTTACTTACCAGCCAACACCAGTGAGCATTAATCTGCATTAATCTGCACTACTTTTATGTTATTTGATAATCGGTTTATCATCAAAACTAAAACTACCTTGGGAACAGGAAACTGGTTTAAAGAGCAACAAAGTGATGATTTTGAGGAAATTTGACTGAGCATATTGCCGCTTAACCTTGTTTGCGTCATACAATTCAATCTGTGACAGCTCAGTAAAAGAGAGTGTAATATGACTAACAGAATCAAAATGTGACTCATATTTGTTGTTTTTGGATAGTTTTTACTCCTATAAATAAATTGTACTTAAGTATTTTAATGGCTGTATGGATATGAATATACAGTTTGAGTGTCCTCAGATACCCATAGGTAAACATGTATCTTAAAATATCCACATTATGTGTTTGTCCATTTCAACTTTGTAATAGATGGTTGACCTGTCCAGCTTGGTTCCATTTCTTCATTAACCCCAACACCTGATAAAATGTGCCAATGCCCATGTCTAAAAAGATGAGCATTGGAGTGAGTTAAGATATAAAGGTGATTGTTGAAAGGCTGCAAAAATGTGACCAGCAGTCAATATTACTTCAGTAATAACACATGCCAAGACAGCTTTTATCTGACTTCATTGGTAGATGACAGAAAATTGATTTCTTAATCAGGTGTCTTTCAGTGAAGGTGCTGAACATGTTCAGTGTGCATCAAACTGTATTGTTGTCTAATCGCTGGTTGGATTCTGACCTTTGATTGTCTGAAAATACAGGGTTTGGAGCAAATCCATAGGGATGAAAAGTAATAGCTGCTCATCTGTGGACATTATTGCAATGTATGCTCATCCTACACGACAGTATCTATGTATCTTACATCTACAGCATATTATTTGAGTCAGTAGTAATTTGTATGTTATCTGACAGTGGCAGTCTTTTGTATAATACAAAATGTAATGACTTCATGGAATGGAAATACATTTACTGTCTTTGTACAATAAAGATTTCACTACAAAGTGTTCCCGTCATGAAATCTATGCCGGTGACAGTGATGCTTGTGGCTCAAAGGACTGTTAAGGGCCTTTGCAAAGCATTGTTGCATTGCATCCTAAACATCCAGGGGATTTTGATAAATAAGAATTGAATTTAGTTCCAGCTGTGACATGTTGATTGATCAAAAAGCTCATGGCTAAGGCCTCCCTCCTCTCCTGTCTTATTTATCCTTGGTCAAATGGTTTCAAAATCAATACTAGCCTTGTACGCAACCTTTTCTGCTGCAGGCATTTGAAGAGAAGGGAAAAAGAGAGAGAAAAAGAAAAACACCTGCTCTCTTGGTGATTGTTACTAATTTTTCCTGTCAAACATTTGAACACAGAATAATTATTTGCTGTGTGGTTTCAGGGCACAACAGATTATTGTACAATCCATTTAGATAACTTCTGAGAGGGGTTGGAAAATGAAACCGCCTCAAACCACACAAGTCAAGCTGGGAAAGTGATCTATCAGGCACTGCAGTGAATAACTCAACTTGCTATGGTCTCGGTTGAGGCGGCTTCCTCATGTTCAAGTAAAAGAAACTATGTTCTTTTTCACATTGCAAGTGAGATCTAGGCTTTTACATGGGACATTCTGAAGACTTAAAATAGTTGATTATGTGTCACTAAAGCTTTCAACGTTCATATAAAGGTAATTGGCTGGTGATGTGTGCCAGTTGTTGTTTAAAGAAACACTTTCCTTTTGAAGGATGGGATTGCAATTTTTGTCAATCCATGACACCTGTCTGTGAAAACTACTTTGTATCAAAATGCATGCTTTGCTTATTAAAGTTCTTCAGTGGTTATTGACATTGTTTACATTTTACATTAATACTAAAGACAACCAAGCTATGAAAAAAACATATGGAATTTCATTTGTAATAAACTAAAAATGTTGAACAACCAAAACTCAAACCCTTTCCTTTGATGACAGCTTTGCCCACTTTTGGCACTCTCAGTCAGTCCCATGAAGTAGTCACCTGGAATGGTTTTCCAGCAATCTTGGCTGGTTTCCTTCACTCTTTATTCCATTTGAAAATGCAAACTCAAAGGATGGTTTTCAGACTGACTGAACTTTATCCTTAAAGTAATGATAGAGTGTCTTTTCTCTTTATTCAACTGAATGTTTCTTAACTGCAATATGGATTTCCACACTAGCTGTAGAAGTACTAATAGCCCACCCTTCCACTGTACAAGACAACTGACAGTTTAAAGCACAAGGCAAGATATGTATCTGCTTTTGGCTACAATAATATAAAATGTAATAAAATGATAAAATATAATTATGAATAATATATAAATGTACAGCCTGCTATCACTTTCACAGATAATCACTTATCTACCTGGCTAGACACTGCAGTGGTAAATCTGTGTATACAATCTTTACGTTTGTTTTCTCATGTCTGTCTGTCTTTCAAAACAAGTGAAAATGTGTCGCTGAAGGAGTTTAAAGACAGACAGAACTCACTGTCAGACTCATATTACACATCTGAGCTGCTCTATTCCCAGTTTTGCCTCTAGGGATCCTCTCACTTTAAACGTGACAGGTGAGACAAAAAGAGTTAGCCTGCGAAAAGGTTTGTGCGTGTCAGACATAGTGTGTGAAGCATGAGCATATTTTAAGATTTTGATCCCTCTGGGTATAGTATCATCATAATTTTTTTTTTTTTTGTCAGCATGTTTGAGTCATAATGTGAGTCAGCATGCCTGTCACTGCAGACAAGAGAAGAAACTGGTAATATTTTCTTGTGTCTATATCATGTTCATTTCAAAACATTTGTTTTTTACAAATAGTATGTGTATGTAGATTTAACATGCCTTTAGACTGTCAGGGTGGTTCTAATAATGTCAGCTTATATCAGTTTAAGGCATGTCACATAGTGACATTGTGATTAATTAGTGGTACATTTAAATGCTATACTATACATAGGAAAAACTGTTTATCCAGCTGCACTGCTTTGTTTGTTTCTTGCCAGAGTCACCCAAACTTTATTTGTTGTGTTGTCTCTATTGTTTTAATGGGATGTGCAAGTGTGTTTTCCTCCAATACCCCAACTAGTTTAAAAATGGCATGTATAACACGTTATCTTTTTTTGTCTTTTTTTTTTGGATTGGACTGCTGTTCAAATGTGGTTCGCATTTCTTTGGTTGCTAAATCTCCAAAGCGGCCAGTGGTGGGTATGCCTTGTAGTGTGATCTATGGCCAGTATTTTGATGGATTACCATAGATTTGATCAGTTGTCTCTCACAACGGCTGCCTTACTCAAAATCACAGTGTTATGGGATAAGTTTTCTTCTATTTTAAGCTAATATACAGTACTTTAAAGACTATTGTAACAGAGAGATGATACTATAAATTTGAAACCTGTCATGGTGTGTGGGTACATGTAAGGGCTTTTCTGACACGAACAAGATGAGGTCTGTGTCTTGTTTTATATTCTTCTTCATTTGTTTAATATAAGTGTCGTCTGTGCTGCCTCTATATAAAAACAAAGTAGAGAACCTCTTTTGGGTAAGTATGCCACTGCCAGCCTTGATAAGTAACTGGCCTCCGTGTTTATTAAAAAAATAGACATTTATGAGCAATTTACAAGACACTTGAATAAAGTAGAATGACTTCTCAAATCTGAATAAGTTTATTGATATTAAAGTTGAGGCCATGGTAGAAGATTAACCTGTCTCTGGCTGGCTTAAAGTTGATACCTAAGCACAGACTGTACAATTTACCATTCACTCTCCCTAGGTTATGGCAACAGATAGCTAAGGGAATATTTATCAGAGAGTGTGACTGTACCCTTAAGCCAACTCTTGCTCTAAAGCAGGAGACACATCATAACATTGTCTGTCAGTGATTTGTGGCATGCTTGGTTGGCAAAGGCTTTTAGAGCCATTTCTCAATTCATTTTTTGAGCTAATGGAAACTCAGACAGCGCCATCATCCTCAAACAATGGGCTAAAATAAATGAAACAGATGTACTTTGTGTAATAGTTTGTTCAGGTGTAGTGGACCCTAGTTACTCAGAGAAACACAAGTAAATTGTAGGTTAACTGCTTGACTCTAAGAGTATCACTTATGAGTTCTACCATTCCTTCTGGGTTTCTTGCTCTAGAAATTTAAAATGCAGAGAATGAGGATCTAAACCCACTTATTTAGACAGCTGGAGGACATTTTATTTTCTCTGAAATGTCAGTCGTCTGTAACCATTAGTGAGGACGCTCCAGGAAGTGGCTTTTTGTATGTTCCCCAATTAGTCAGGACTAAGGGCAGGCAGTGCCAAACCCTGTTCTGCCTTGGTCAGCTCACGTAATTATTATTGTTTTGGAAATTCATTACAGTCCAGATGATGGAGCTGAAGACTGTGTTTGAGAAAGGCTGGGTTTTGGTAGTGGTTTATTCAGCTGTTCGGGCACATTTGCAAAAACACTCAGGTGTTTTATACTGTGTACTTTTTAAAATAATATTAATATTTTAAGCTAAGTATCGATGGAATATAATTTGGAAATGCTGAAATTGCTGAACTTGCTTGAGTAGAAAAACAAACACTAGCACATAACTCCAGTTTTGAATTTACATAGTAATGGTATTTTTCATACATGAATATTGTGTGTATAAACACACTGACAAAGCTCAAGAGATTCACAAAACAAGTATAAATACTATCAAACTTTATAATTTGAGGTGTGTCTTAGTTGCCAGGGCCATTGTTTATAAAGCACCGACAGTGAGCATGATTTTTGGAAATCCTTTTAAAAATTGTTTTGTAACACTTGCTTGACTGTGGTACAGTGCTCTGAGTATTTGCCACCTTTCTGATTTATTTTTAATAATTATTATTATTACATTTGTCACACTTCAGATTATGAAACAAATTTTAATATTACACAAAGATAAACCGAGTAAATACGAAATACAGTTTTTTTTAATGATAATAATTGTTACAGAAAAAAACTGTCCAAACTGCAACATCGCTGTGATGGAATTCTGGCCCACTCTTCCTTTCAGAGTTGTTTTAATTCAGCCACACTGGTGGGTTTTCGAGGTAAATAAATGGTTTGTTTAAGGTCATGCCACAGCATCTCAATCTGATTTAAGTCTAGACTTTGAATAGGCCCCTCCAAAGCATTGATTTAGTCTTTTTATAAAATTTTGTTTTGTTTTTAAGCCACTCAGATGTGGACTGCTGTGTTTTAGATGATTTTCCTGCTGCATAACCCGCGTGCGCTTGAGCTTGAAATTATAAACTGATGGCCCGACATTCTCCTTCAGGACTTTCTGGTAGAGTGGTGAAATCATGGTTCCATCAATGATGGTAAATCTACCAGGTCCAGAACCTGCAAAGCAGCGCCAGACCATCACACTACTACTACCATGTTTGACCGTTGTTACGATGTTCTTTTTATGAAATGCTATGCTAGTTTTACGCCAAATGTAACAGGACACAAACCTTCCAAAAAGCTCAACTTTTTGCCAAAAGTCTTGGGGAAACTTGAGATGTTTATTGGCAAATGTAAAATGAGTTGTTGTGTTCTTTCTCTCCTCCCATGGATGGAGTTTATGTCCAGTCTCTTTCTTTCTGACATTCTACATGTAACGTTTATATGCTCTTAAATAACCGAATACTCAAAGAAACCTGGTTTCTTGGGTAACTGGAGAACGAGTTTACAAGGGAGTTAAGTAATTTGATTGCTGGAAAGCTGCGTATACATGCAGCAAGAGAGTAATCTGATTTTTCCCCTAACTCACATTATTTTTGGAGAGGTATTTCACAGATTTTAGGTGTACAAAGACTGAACAGATTCCAGACAGCATGCGTACGTCTTTCCGACGTCGTCCTCAGGGCAGCACGTCGGCCACTAATTTATAACGTCTGACAAGCATCAGGTAGTAGTTCTTTTTTTCCCAATTCTTCTGACGTCTCAGCTGGATCAGCCCACTACCAGAAGCCGATACCGTGTATATGCGTTTGGACCATTCACATGGCAGCGGAAAGGGGCGAGTTTCTGGGCAGGGGCAACAGCTGATGACCGGAGCTGGCAGCCACCTCCGCTTCACCTTTCTAAGCCTACCCAGCGAAGGTCAGCCAGAACCAAGAGGAGGTCACATTTTCCGGCACTGAGATTCGACACTGGGCTCCTCCTTCGCCGCTAGTGAATTGTCTGCACAGATCTCTGCTTGAAACAAATGTACCCAGTCATACAACTGGTAAAACACTAAATAAAGCATGTGTGACCGCACACACGAGATAACCGGAGTGAGCATAGTGATATATACGGCTCCTCTATGGTAAAGCATTGAAACGTCCAAAGATTGAAGCCCTTAATCTGATTGAAAGAAACCGTTAAAACAAAAGTTAGGGTGACTCCTTTCTTAATGTCTTCATTGTTTTATCTACCTCTTAAGGTCTTAAGGGCCGTCAGGAAGAGAACTGGGACTGCTTCCTGCTGTTTTTTTTTTTTTTTTCTCTG
>OMLM01001985.1:46743-60752 GCA_900302695.1 Helostoma temminkii | reverse complement strand
AGGGGTCATCTCACCACTGACTGCTGAGAGAGAAACATGCATACATTTCACAGCTCTGAGTAAATTAAAGAAATACACGGTAAAAAGTGACTTATTTAGACATGTAGAGGGTACTGCCACACACAGTTTTAGTTAATAGTAAAATATAATAGTTATAATAAAATATATTATTTAATGAACAAAGTTACTTATTTAGATCTGAAGGGCACTATGTTGGTTTCATTTTTAATTGGTCTTTAGGTGGCAGTAATTACACCTGGGTGTGTCAAGTGAAATTGAACTCAGCTTTCCAAAAATGTGGTTAATTACAGTTAATAAATGAAATCATCAATTAAAAATTGCATTTTGTATTTACTCAGGTTATCTTTGTGTAATATTAAAATGTTTGATGATCTAAATAATGTGTGACAAATGTGTAAAAAAAAAAAAAAAAAAAGAAGATGGCAAGTACTCTTTCTAAAACACTGTAGGTTTTACCAAGAACCTGAATCCAGAACAAATTTCTTTGTTCAATTAGTGGCGTTGATTATACATTTGAAAGCCATTGATTATAGTGGATGTGCTGTCAGCGTCCTCATTATTTCCTTTGGAGGATAAGAGTGCTTTGTCAAGATGCATGATGAGGCGATGATGTGTACCTCTTAGCAGTATGACATCTTCATCCATCATTGAACTTTTGGATCTCTCAATCTACAGGCCCTTAGCTCTCAATCATAGCTCTCTCAGCTGTTGACAGGCAGCCACTGTAACATGTAAGCAGAGCCACAGATGAGCTCTCTATTAATGAAAAAATAACATATCACACAATACAAATGAGAGTGAAGAAGTGCACTTCAGAAATGCAGAGATAATTAGACTGTCCGGCAGCAGATTGATGGATGCACTATAATTGCCTTTGTGTTATTATTTCAGGGCCAGACAAAAAGGAAAAGCTAGTTTCTCTGCTTAGAGCTGCATTGATTCATTAATCTCATTAATGTGTGGAATTAATATCATTTTATCAGACATTCCAGAACTGCTGGTGGTGTGTATGGCGGGAGCCATGATTCAGAACTGTCAGCAAGGGGGGATGCATCAGTCTAGCTCAACACACTGTCAGTTCATCTGCCTCTCGAGATGGGTGAAGAGTGTACAAAACAAATATAAGTCTGCATGCCTTTATTATTGTTTATTGTCAATACTAAAGTCTAATTTTTCTATTCTATGTATTTTTTAAGATTGTAGTAATACTATAATAACACAACAGAGTTATTCATTTTTAATTCAATTTTTATCTGATTTAAATAATCAGAGCAACTAACTGTGCATTTTGCGATTACAATACATTTTAGAAATTGAGGCATATAGTTTACAGTGCAGTACAGATAATTTCCCAGATACAAAATTTATTTTGAGGTCATAGTTTGTAAGGGAGAAAACAAAACCCAAACTGTGAGCAAGTCCTCTCATATGTTGTGTATAAGGCATGTTTTGTTGCAGCCTGATACTATAGTACCCAATTTTTTTCTCTCATTAATCTACACACAGTATCCATAATGATAATATCATAATCATGTGCAAAACACATGAAGCTTGAAGACTATGAGGAACAAGATTCTACGGACTGATGAAACCAAGCTTGAACTATTTGGCCGTATTTCTAAACGCTATGTCTGGAGGAAACCAGGACTGCTCATCACCTGCCCAATACCATACCAACTGTGAAGCGTGATGTTTTCAGCATTGTGTTGTGGGGGTGTTTTTCAGCAGACTGGTTAGGGTTGACCAGTCTTTTGATGATTGGCGCAAAGTACAGAGATATGCTCAATGAATACCTGTTTGACAGTGCTCAAGACCTCAGACTGGACAGAAGGCTCACCTTCCAACATGACAACGATCCTAAGCTGACAGCCAAGACAACACAGGAGTGGCTTAGGGACAACTCTGTGAATGTCCTAGAGTGGCCCAGCCAGAGCCCTCACTCTTGAATGTATCTGGAGAGACCTGAAAATGACTGTTCACCAGTGGTCCCCATCCAACCTGCTTGAGCTTGAGAAGATTTGCAGAAAATCCCCCAGTCCAGGTGTGCAAAGCTTGTTGTCATACCCAAAAGAGTTGATGCTGTAATTGCTGTCAATATACAAAGTAAAGGGCAGGGGAATTGCTAAACATAAAGCTTTACAGCCATCCTAGCCATGATAGTCTTTATAAAAATATTTATTTAATTTAATCTTTAACATGAAAAGGCATAGGATGTACATGCCAACAACAAATCCTGAGACTATCTTACATTTGCACAAAAATGAATAACAAAAGATTTCACGAAACCAGTTATTTTTTAAATTTATTAGAAAAACAAAACACACAAACACACACTATTACTACAGAAAGTAAAAGAACAAGGAAATGTAAAGATGTCCAATTATTATAACTACACATGAAGAGCATACACTGTACATTCTGAAAATAAGTATTCCGCTTTAGTGTAAAAGCACCCGTCTTGTCTGGCAGGTCTAAAAAAAAAGGTTCAATTTTCGAGCATGTCCTTCTTTTTCTGCCTATCGTAAAGGGTCTGAATTAGTGATGGGATGCGATTAAAAAAAATTTTTACTGGAGGCTTTGTAATTAATCAGTCTTGATTAAACGCATTTTAAGTGAATAATAATACTTGACAAAAAAGTTTTTCAATTCAGATAAATGTTTTAATACCTACTAATATCTACTACATCTACAGATTAACTGATTAGTGCAAAGTGCAATTATAGCTATAGTCAGCATTTAAAAAGACTTTTTGGAAACTTAAGCACCTTTTAAGTCTTGAAAACACATTATAGTTTCTTTTTCAAAAGTTTTTAAAAATAAACCTTACATCCTACAGGCCAAGCAATGTGGTCTCGTTTTCCATCATAACTTTAGCCAAACTTTCTTGTGTGCTGATGTGATTCAATGCATCTTGTGAATCAGTGTTACCGGTGTGCCAGAAATTAGGGAACTGAGAAAGGTTTCATGTTTTCATAGAAAAGTGCGATTAAATGTTATCTTTTTTAACAAGATATTTTTTTCTGTAATTAATTAATCAAAATTAAATGTCCTGGTCCTAGTCTGAATACTTGTCGACATGTGATATTTTTGTGTTTTGTTTCCTTTTAATGAAGTTACAGACATGCAGTAAATAACTTTTTAGCTCTGTGGATGGAGCAGAAATGACTTAAAACAAAATTCAATGCAACATGTTAAAACTTTATGAGCTATCGCATACATTTCTGTACTGCTGTATGTTTTGAACACAGTTTAGGTATTACATGTAAAAAAAAAAAAAAGTAAAAGCTCCAACACCGTCAGACTTGCTCACAGGCACCCTCTATTGTAACAAAATTACACAACGGCACTGCCCTTTTTAGACCTCCACAACATCATATCCTATCACCTCACAGGTGGTTTAGTTTGTCGATGTGAGGAAATGGGATCTTTACACCCAATTAGAGGTGAAGTGACTCAGAGTTTACATGTAGGATATCCCGTGACCCCGGAGTAATGACTTCCAGACTGCAGGTGGTCCCGCTCCATTGTGGCAGTGATAGGACTCCATAAACAGACTTGATCACATTCCTCCAACAGTCTCTCTCTCTCGCTCTCTCTATCCCCCACCCCTTCCCCCCAGTTGACTCTTACTTAGCCACAAATTTTTCTGTATTTCACACCCTCTGTCTCTCTTTCCAGACTCTTAATATATACAGTATGTTGAAAGA
Source organism: Helostoma temminkii (assembly GCA_900302695.1). Classification (NCBI taxonomy): domain Eukaryota; kingdom Metazoa; phylum Chordata; class Actinopteri; order Anabantiformes; family Helostomatidae; genus Helostoma; species Helostoma temminkii. The sequence goes on along the minus strand of OMLM01001985.1, from coordinate 57,024 downwards.
CTGGAAAGATCAATTTTAAGGTTTTCCATTTCACCGTTTATTAATATGCTTATATTTTATCCACATATGTTTGTACAGTAGTGTTTTTTGTTGCTGTTGTTGTTGTTTTCTTTTGCTTTTTTTGGGTGGGGTGCTCCTATATCCATGTATCCTTTCTCTTATCTCTGTCTTACACAGACTCGCACGCAAAGACATGTAGCAATGTTAGCCTACTTTGTCATATGTGTGCCATGTGAAGAAAATGTAGCAGACTACTGAGAGGGTTGTGGTAAACCTGACTAAGTCTTACAGAGGGAAATCATGGTAGGCAGTGTGAGCCATCACAGAAAACAGCTGTTCACACATCCTTTCTCTTTTTAATGGCACTTCGTGGTATCCCGTAGGTCATCTGGGTTTGGAATACAGTGGCCACTCCTCTCCAAGTACAAACACGGTTTGTGTTTAATTGTTTTCAGATTTTTTCCCCTTCCCCCCACCCATTGAAGCCTTTTCCAGGTCTTAATAACAGAGTGGTTTTGGAGGGCTAAGTCAGAGTCAGAACTCCATGAACAGGAATGATTCCAGCAGACAGTATACTGTCCAAATGGAGGTTTCTTGTGGAACACAATGCAGTACTTATTAAACCAATTGATGTGCAGAGTTTTTTTTAAATCTAGAGCAGGCTTTCTGAGCACTCATATTGTATCTTTCCACCATATTTTACCTTTGGTCTAATTGTGACATACGTTTGGGTGCATTCCTGTCAGGCATTATCAATAAAACAAAAATAGTAATAGTTTTTGATCAAGTCCTTCAATTTTGGTTGTCTGCTGATACAGAGTCTGATCTGATAGTTAAAGTAAAAAAAATATATATATATCTGATATTGTATCTAGGGCTGTAACAACTTATCAATAATATCAACACATAATTGGCATTTTTGTCCAAAAATTTTCTTTTTGAATATGTATTTTTAATGCATCCGACAACAAAAAAACCCAGGAACAGCAATAGTTTCAACACAGTAAAGAAGGCGAAGGAGAAAGTCTGTGTTGATGGTGTACATGCATGTAATATTTATTTCCTTGCAAACTAAAATAAGATCCACCAAGAGGTCCAGTCTGATATAACAGAGTGTTATCAGCTGGTTTACACATAATGGACATAGGTTTTGTGAGAATATCCCAACATGCACAAATATAATAGCTAAGGGACACTGACCCGGGTCTACAGAGCGAACCACATGCAAGTTTCTTCCCACCTGTCATGAAGCAACTTCCAAATATTAAGAAAAATTCCATATTCCTGATAAGTGCTAATCACCATATTTCCATCCAAAGCACAATTACCAAATTTCAACCATACTTGGGACTTATTTCTAATCTGCAGTTGGGCAAGATTAGGTATTTTACCCTAAATAATGTGAATCTGCTTTAGCTTTGTAACAACATGTTATCACTCTAGCACAACTCTGCACAGCAGGACATCTTGTTCCAGTCTGGGATGTTGTTTTATATAGGGTAGTTGAGCTGTTGAGACATGCCTGAAATTATTATTGGTTTGTGGTGGGGTGGACAAAAGGATCCTATGAAACCTGCCATCCAGGCCCTAATTGGAGGTCATTAATCATATGAGGCTGTTCTGCAATGAACAGCCATGTGTTTGTGGAGGTCACTTGTATAGATGGAGACTCCAGTTCATGCTCATGCACTCAGACTTAAGGCAGAAACGACTACGCAAATACTGTAGTTGATGTAGCACTAGTTGTACTGGTAGCATTTGTAACACCAAGGTAGCAGTTGTATTTGTAATAATATTTTTATAAGTTGTAACAGTTCTACTTAAAATTATGTTTTCTTAAACAAGGGATGTCACTGACTAATCAAATATCAACTAATGATGTATTGTTCTAATGCATATGAAACCAAACTATGTGAACTGACCAATAGGAGTTTTAACTGGCTGATATGAATAAGTAGTAGGAGTATATCTGAAAGCTGGAAATCATGACCCCCTTCCAGCAACTATTGATTCCTGTAGCAGAAAATCCATAGTAGCTGATTTGTGAACCATTAAGTTTTGAACCCAAAGCTCATAATGTTCATATTCACAGCTTTACTCTGTGCTGATGAGGGTGAGGGTGGGATAAAGAGGCAGGGGGTTAGGACTTTAGATGCTGAGGGGTTAGAGGCAGCCTGTTAGAAAATGAGGGAAACGCGTTGGAGGGACTCAAGATCATTAAACAAATCAATTCAACTCTATCTGGAAGATTGCCCACACAAGCAATAAAACAATGAGGGAAGTGCACAAGGGGAACAATTTGTTATTATTATATTTACAAGTCAGTTCTAATAAATCTTTTAATTTATTGATCCAATGCAAAATAATAGAGACAGGGGTGCTTATGATTTCCAAGTCACTTCTCAGTTTTTATAGTAAATGATATTAGTGCATTGGTTGAGCAGCTGTGAATGGATGCAATTCTAGGAAGAAATCAAGATTGGTCAGTTATTACATGTTTACATTGATATGTTTAGATGTTTTATACTGTGCATTAATTTAGAAATGTAATCAGCCAAATAAATTGGTATTTTTATTCCTCATAAATCAGACCTACTTTACATATGCGTTACTTGAGTACAACAAACATGGCGGCGGCTGATCATCAGACTGTGTTGAATCGCACTGCATCATGATTAGGGTGTGAATTGTGTGGTATCACACTGGTAGTTGCTACACATGTATCTATTATTTTATGGAGTTATAAAATAAAAGTGTGTTGACAGTGAAGATCACACATGTAACTAAAATAACTGTTGTTTTTATTTCACATCACCACGGCAGCATCTGGAAATATTGTGGCTTTGAATATGTTCATACAGTAGTGTACAGTAGTACATCAGATGTATTTCCTAGCTATATCACTCCTGTATTTGTTCCTTCTCCTTTTGGTCAGTCAGAGGTCATGTCACACTACTGCCTCTGTAATACTTCTTGCTGTCTTATTCATTTGCCAGCAAACTTAAGGTTGGTGATTTTTATTGTTACAACAAGCTTTTACTGTAGTTCTTCGCTAGTTGTCAACATTTCTCGATATTCCAGGTAGCACTCATGCAAGCTGAATATGCCCCTGCCAAACTCAGGGAAAAAGGGCAACCACAGAATCCTGAAGTGAAATGAAAAGAAAATTAGCCTTTTCTAAAATAGGACCCATTACACCAAATGTGTCAAAACAGTCATGAGGAGACATTAATCACAATCCGCATCACCCATTTCCCTCTCACAACTGTAAGGTTAACACCACATATATGTGCAAACTGTGAAGGACCTCTAGGGAAACACTAATGTGTTTTTCATACATATTTTTATTTCATGGCACAGCGAGTTACAAATGAAAAGTGCATCAGACTTACAGAAAGGCATTGATATCTGTTGGATGCTGTCCATCTGTCTGTAGTAATTGAGGCGTGGGGGGGGGGGACTTCAAACTTGGTCATGCAACAGTTTAGCTATTTAGTATGCAGGTACTTTTAGAAAGGCACATCTGTTCTGAACCCAGGAGTATATTGTTATACCAAATATGCTTAACTGTGATTTCATACTGGTGATTGTTCATTGTTCAACCTACAAACAATAAGCTTTTCCTTCACTTTATTGTCATCAGTTGGGTTTTACAGTGATTAGAACTCTTATATGCTTAGAAGTCTATAAAAAAATAGGGATGTGTGACATTATGTGTTTGATTATAAAATTGATTTAAAAAAAATGGCATAACATTAAGAACCTTACTACCCTATAGCATGCAACTTAGATCAACAAAGGCAAATATGTTGGACAAACACATTCAAACCCCCATCAGGATGTAAAATCAATGTAACTTCAGTGGTTTTCAGCTATCTAACAGATACATACCCATGAACCACATCTGGCCTGCTGGATGAGTCAAGAAAGGAGGCCTAAGCTGTAACCATAATCACAATGATCTCATTGCAATCATTACTGATTAAAATTTGCTTTGATTTTGCAATGAGAACACAGAAATCCTCAGTATGAGCCATCACCAATATTAATACACACTGCTAAGGACATCAGACCTAATGGAAAACTTCCTTTAGAAATCTTGAGATACAGTCTTATCTGCAGTATATATTTTCCTGGCTCTTTCCAAGATGTGTTGAGTGGCATCCTAATCAAAAATCAATGTGGCCACTTGAGTGGGCCCACAAGGCTTCTGTAGTGGGTTATGTAATCTGATAATATCAATCATAACTGTGTTAGAGGCAATCCATCTGACTTTCACAGGACTAGGGTCAGTGAGCAGGGGGAAGACAGGGTGAGGGAGATTTGCCCTCCCATGCCATCAATTACCACTTATTATGGGGAAGCTTACTCTGCCAGAAAGCTGTGTAGCCCCTCTACCATAAATAATATTAACAGGACCAGGCTCATCAATCAATACCAGCACAGCTGTATTGCTCCAGTCTAAATGGCAACTTCCATGGCTCTCCAGCCTCGATCAATGACAGTGGCTCCTCCAGACTCTCACATAAGGGTAAATCTAGCTCTTTTTGAGCCCTGGGGTGTTCAGCCTTCCTTCTCCTGCTGTCTCTGTCTGGCTGTTCAGTACCCAACCATCACTACCATCTAAAGCTGATGCAAACTGCTGTCGCTACAGTTACAGACACATGTAGGCTGGCTCTTCACAGACAAAGAAAGTGTCAGAAAAGTGCCTGAAAAAGTGGTTATGGAGAATTAGTGAGTCACTTAATGATTGTCCTCCCTACGAACTTTACCTCATTCCACTTTTCTGTGTCTATTGTGAGAGAAGATATGGTATGAAGAAGAGCATTTTACGAATTCCATCATAGACAATGGTAGCAGGGACGGGGTAGTGCAAGAATTATATTACACTATTTTTGAAAACACTTTGACAGGTGAAAATATGTGATTTAGTTCTGTGCCACCATGTTCATCTTGAGCTTAAATCTATGGACTTTAGCTATGGGCAGGAGGTCAAGATGGACTACAGGAGGGTGGAAGGATATTAGGAGCATAATTGTGGAAGCAAATAATTAGCAAGTCAAGTGCAAAGCAAGATTAATTAGCCTCATCATCTTCCTGTGACCTTAACTCTCACAAATCGCTCTGTGTGATCTGCTCTGCCATAAGTGAATCATTCACAGAGGGAATGAGGTCTACATGCCCAGCAACTAGTGAGAGAGTAAGCGGATTTAGCAACTTTTGTCTTGTGACTGTCATTTGGGTGGCTATAGCATGTCCACACAAACTGACATGATAAAATAATACAGATATTGTAAACAACGTAGGCATACCTTAAACCTTAAGCTTAACTGCGAACCATATATATACTGTACATCTATGACCACAGCACTATGCTGCTAAAAACAAAGGTACACATCTCTTATTATTGTTATTATCTTATTATTGTAAAACCACCAGAACTGACTGGATCAATGCTTGACCATTGTCACAAACATGTTGGTTTTTCTCATTCTGAAAATGACCTGAGCTAGAAGTGATTTTTGACATTAAAGAGCAACCTTAGTGTTTTACTTGGTGCCACTAGAATTATTTAAACTAGAACTGAGAATTTTAATGGCATTTAATGGAAATTATTAATGACTGATTGATAATTGATTGTTAGCTTCTATTGGTCAAGAAATGTGCAAATTTACAACCCCAGTGCTTTGCTATTCACCTGCTTATTTTTTGCCCAAATTTGAGACTGACAAAAAAGGATTTGTCTGGTCATCTTTGTATGGTCAGTTCATTTATTTATGGAAAAGTCACAAAGATATTTATTAATTCAGCTCAAACTATAGTTCAGAAAGTGAACTAGGTAAACTGAAGTGTTCTTTGTTGGCATCTTGGCTCACTGTATTTCTGTGCCGTCATCAGAGATTATTAGCTCAGTCCAACTTCAGCAGTGACTTCAAATACTGGCCTCACACTGACCTACAGACTTCAAAGTTTGATCAAGCTATCCCCAGACAAGGAATTCTGTGGTTCAGGCAATTTGTTAAACAGGAGAGAGGTTTAGTGTGTTTTAGAAGTGAGAGGATGCTTCAGTAGTCCTAGCTAACCCAGAGCTCAGCCACCCAAGACCTGAGAAAAGCACTACGGATCCACCATCGCTGTCAAAAAAGAGTCACTAAAGCTGCTTGGCTCAGAAAAATGGAACAATTGAGTTTCTAACAATTAGACACTGGTCTATAGCCCCTCTCTGTGTAACCTCTTATAGTCCTTGTTTCCCTTTATTTCTAATATGTGTCTTGGAGATCCATTTGTAACCATTCCTTACTGTCAATCATTGCATTATAAACATTCTTATTATATAGTATAGAATGACTTTTGGATCTGCAGAATGCTTTTGTGGCCCATAGAAATAATTAGTATTTGTTTTAATTAAAAAAAAAAGGCTTAATATGCAGTATATGCTACAGGAAGATCATTCTCTACTTTTGCAAATCCATCGCTGGATGCGCTTCTTGTTCACATGTTTTAGTCTCTTTTTAGTCTCTGCGCATTACAACCTATCGACTCATCGGCTCTTGCGTCAGATAAACATGTTTGAGACCTATTACAGAAGTAGGCAGACATTTTTATAAACAGTCGGCTTTTTTCATAAAGGGAAAAGACCAAGAAAGAGAGTATAGATTATACTATTTAATATTTATGACTTATACTGTAGATAAGATGAAACTTTCCCATGGGTTTTATTTTTACATTAAATCTACTTTGTTTTGAAATCATCTTGTAGTTGTCCCTTCCTATTTCAATGTATTTTGTATAATGTATTTCAAGCAGTCTGTTAAAAATACATATGCTCTATTTTCTCGGTTTTATTTTAATCATTTTCAGCAGAGGAAAGTCCAAACCACTCTGTTGATGAGTATGTACAGTTTGACATAAGCACTGCATGTACCTCCAGCAACCGTCACAGTTGGCTGCAACCTGTCAAGTTAAGATGTATGAGCGGGTGTAGAAAACGGACATAATTTCATGGTAAAGATGGGCAATGTTATTGTCGTTTGATTATTGAACCTTTTGGGGCAACTGCAAATGTCTTTACTGTGGATTAGCATTCAGGTTAAACCCAATTATTTATGTATAAGCCAAAATGATGTTTTGAAATCGGCCTCTACTTTTAAACACTGTAAACAAAGGCTATCAGTCATAACACTTGACAGCTGTAATTGCTACCAGAGATGGCGAGCAAGCTCACTGCTGTTCTGTTTTCTGTGCCAGTCTCATCAGACAACAAAGTGTCATGTTTAAATAAATGTTAATTTTCCATTCATGTAAACTTCAACTGTTAAACTATTTTGTTTATAGGAATTGATTTCCCAATTATCTGTTGGCTTTTTCTATTATGAGTAACGTGTGTGTCATGTGGGACTTCATGACCCAATGAATTTGGCAGTCCAAAAAGTAATTCTTTGTCTTGACTTTTTCCAGCCTTTATGACTTAACTGTTAACATGAACATCAGATACAATTAGTGACACCAATCAAGCTCTGCTTTCTCATCCCAGTGCACTTTTAAAATTTGTCTCGATTACAAAAGGTAAGAATTCTCTTTGAGAGCTGAAGATTTGGCAGGTAATCTCTAAACTGTCCTGTCTGTCTTACTGTATTATATATTATTTTATAAACAGTGAGGCTCATATTCTGAATACAGGAATTTGATAGTCAAGTAGTGGGAGCAGGGGAGGAAGTAAAGATGGTACTCAACGACTCCTTTCACAATAATGAATCGAAAGGGATATATTTTATGGAGCTAGGTTGTACTGACCTGTGGCTGACATCCACTTTTTATTTTCATAACATAATGAGCACTTGATACATGATTATAATAACCCAATGCAATTTACTGCGTTCTCTGCAAACACATTGATTTTTTTAACAGCTCCCAGAACCAATTACATTAATATTGCTGCATAATTAGTTTACACATTACTAAATTACTGACAGATTTAAAGTGAAATAGCACAGTTCATACCCTGCCCACCTAACTGCCAGAGAGGAAATGAATATGGATTCAAAAGGTCCTCAGAGACGTGAGCAGTAAAAAAGAAAAAAAAAAAGCAACAATCTATAAGGCATGCTTGCATAAGGATATCCTCTCTGCAGCTTTGCCAGGGGTTAGTTTCAGCTGGGGCATTCAGACACAAGTAATTAGTGTGATCTTTAATAAGATTTGCATATGATTATTGACAAGCTGCACTCCTATGGGAAGGGTTACAGTAGTGTGTTTAGAGCTGTGTTAGTAAGACTACTGAGACTGCCCATTATTATCACCCTATTATCAAATCCCTGCATTCACACTGCGGCTCAGAGGAGGGCAGTTTTATGTTTATTCTCTTTAATATTCCATATTGGCATATTTACAGTACTTTACTTTTGAACATGTTTATTGTTATAGTAGTTGCACTTATTTGGGAGCTGAAATTAGTACAGCACATGTGTGGAACTATCAAGGTAAATTATGTAAATCTTATTATGCATCTCGCTTCCGGTCAGGAGAAGATTGGCTGCTTGATGGCACCCCAGCTCTTTAGCAGAAATGTATTGCAGTGACCTTTGATGTGCACATTGATCCAATGTACTGAGTGGTCATTTCCACAGAAACAAACATATATAATTGGTATTGGGTTCCAATGGTGCTCTTTCAATGTCTTGGGGATGCTTTGCAGCAATATAAATCAGTTCACACTTATAGACGCAATATGTGCATTAGTGCTGACTGGTCATTTGAAGATGGCTGAGAAGTAAGAATTCAATAGACCTTGATCAGGCACAACCAATCTATCTTCATCAGTACTCAACTTCTAATTGTACACTAAAGCTTAAGGTGGCAATCCTAATGCATTTTGGTTATGGCATGGTTATTTTTGTAAATACTAATCAAAATATTGCAGACAAAGTGTTTGTGAACATGTTTATCAGAACCTAATTTACTCACAAATGGACTGTGCAGCAAGTAACATATACAGTTAAGGATGTTAAGGTGGATGAGACTAGCTCACCTTGTTATGGCCTTTGTGTTGTTTATTTTTTGCACACTTTTGTACTTGCTGCATCTAATGTAGCAGTTTCATGATTTATTTTATTTTTTTGCATAGTAAATTGTTAGTTGTTTTGAGAAAAACACTGTAAAATGCATAAAATGAGGCCATTTACACAGTTTTTTTAAGACATATTAGTTCTGATCTGAAACTCATATTTCATATAAGGTCAATTGTGAGTTTATGAGGAAAATAAAGGGATGTTTTTAATAGTATTTTCCTGAAAGTAAAGGTTTTTTTTTTTTATAATTTTTAACTATTAGCCTCCTTAGCAGAGTAACAGTTGTTGTATTGGTCAGTGTTGAGGAGAGCAGGGTGCTAGTTGTTACCTGTCCACTATGTAGCCCTGCTGTTTACTCAGCTGTAGGGCCTCTGTCTCCAGTGTAAGGGCAAAAGGAACAGGTCACTAAATATTTCATTTCCCAAGTAAAACATGCTTCCCCTCTTGAGCTGAAAAAAAAAAAAAGAAACGGATCACAGTGATGAATGTGCAATCAGGCTGATTAACTTGTTATTAGCTGTCCAAGGGATCCACTGAAGGAAATGAGGGCAAGAACGAAAAACGTTGTTTATGTCTGATGGTCGGTATGCAGTACTTTGTCATTCTGGTCAGAGTTATGAATGTGATGTTAGGAAGAGGCCTCTGTGAACTTTTACCTCTGAAAGTTAGTGACTTGAAGTTGAATTATTATGGAGACATGCCGTGCTTGCTCCCACTGCTTCTAACTCATTTGTTCATATATCATGTCATGTCTTTATCCAAAGAACCAAACAATAATGTTAATATATTAAGGTTGAGTGACCCAGGTGAGTACTGAAACTGTTACAATCACAGTAGACTCCTGCCATCTTTCTGCCAGCTTCTCTTTGGCTTTTTCTTCCTGCTCTTCATTCATTTTTTTGGATCTTCTGTTGCCAGCAGATGGTGCTGCAATCTCTTCACACTGCAACAGCAGTGGACTTGACAACATATGCTCTCCTGTCCACCACAGACACACACTGTACACTTTTAAAGGAAAAAAGAAGTCAGACTTAGTTCCTGAGCTGAGGCAAATGTTTGTTGAAATAAGTGGAGATTTCCTGGTTTTCTTTTTGCAGGAGGAAAAAAGAAAAAAGGAGCAAAGTTTCTTTATGGGATGAGTTTGGGGTGTTCTGTAATTACCCTTACTTGTGCTCTTACTTTTTTTTTTTTTTTTTTTTTTTTTTGGTGTGGG